>JABUQX010023386.1:0-37500 GCA_015478945.1 Trachelipus rathkii
AGGATTCTGCAGGACACCCATCTTCTTTTGGTGCAGGAGGATTCATCGTCAGACGTACTAACATCAAAGGCTTACGAAGGAAAAAAATACACAATTTATATATGTCAACAAAATTCAATCTCCTAGGTTGAAGCCGTAGAACGATTTAAAAAGTTCCTTAAAAAGGATCAGCTTTTTGCAATCTCTTTTCAAAAAACACAGTTAAGTCAAATTAGGAAATCAATCATCTACCACCCTCTAACGCAAGACCCTTGACGCATGGATTCATCCAACACAAATCTTCGGAACACTTCTTTTTCAAAAGACACACTATCCCATGCCCTACCCACTCACTGGAGTTCTCCAAACTAAGTGTAAGTTCGTAGAGAGACCATTCTTTCTGCGTTTAGTCCTCTTAATATGATTTCGGGCTTCCTCTACAAAGCCATCTAATGTAACGTCTAAATTATGTCACTGAAATAAGATTGTCCCTAAACTGCCAGGTAGAAAGGAAGTTAAATACCTGGTCACTGTCTCCATAAATCATAATATACTATATATCTTGAGACCACAGAATTAAGCAAGCGATCACGGTGTACGGGAAATTTCATTAGGAAACCAAAAAACGGACAATAATCAAACCCGAGAATGAGTGCGTAACATGTAATTGTATCTAGACGATTCTACTAGTTGATAGGGCAAGCCTTCCTTAAGCTCACCAGGAAAAGAAAGGAGGTCTCACTAAAGACATACATCAGGGAGCATATTTATGAGAGCTAATCTAATATTAAATAACTAGCACCCTAGTGTACCCACGAGCGTATTGAATACTGCCTAGTCATACCTTACTCGACAGGTTTTAAAAAGTCCAAGCTCTACCATAATGATATCACTCACTCTAAATCCAGATTTTATGCGAGGATATTCATATAGCGCTTCATTCCGAGTTCCTCCTATAATTTCTGACTTACTTGAAATTTCCCTCTCATGCCGCTTACCTGGCAAGCAGTAGTACAGTTATAGATGCTTTTAACAAAGATATGAGGAATAAAACAGTCCCAAATGACGTATACTTGGATGTGGGATCAGTATTCTTTTATATCCTATGATATTTCTCCGCACCCTCCCTATCATTTCATCCGTCTTTCTATAGAGATTTAGGCGATTATTTCGCTTAAAGAATGAACCACTCTCTTTCTATACTTCCATCCTTCCGAGTCACGATGAGCAAAGGCGAAGAGCCAGTATATGTAAATTTGCAATATTCAATTATTTTCCATTGTTCTGCATTTATATTTTGATACTTACTGAATGGAGACCCCAAGTATGTCTCCAAAAACTTTCCTAACTAAGTATCCTCGTCCCACCAACCTCCTCAATACATCTAGCATCCCACGAACGGAGTGGCCTTAGCCAGCATGATGTTATTCTCTTATGTAACGATCGTCTGTCAATTCCGAATCGTTAAATCTTATATTGGAACCCTTTATCGTCGACCGCCAATGACCTTCCGGGCAAAAATGATAGTGCACCACAGCTTTTTCCAGATTCAGATGGAGAGGTATAACATCATGCTCGACTCGCCGTTCCTGATCAAGCAATCTCCACAAATGCCCTTACACATTTCTGAAATCTGAACATAACATCGGAACATACGATACTGGGTTCCCAAACTAAGTTCACCTTAATTACTAAAACATGTACGAGCATTTTGTTTGCCTCTTATTGACCAATTCAACCCACATCAATTTTACTAGCTTACTTTGTGAATGTTAACTCAAGGAGCTTATCTCTGCATTCATGCTTTATACATTCCCGCTCACCAGATAGATAACTATGAAATACCTCTCGCCACTTTCCAAAATAATCGTTTTTAAAATGACACCAATCTTTGATGCCGAGAATTATAATGTGACGCTTCTCAAACTAATTTTTCCACCAAGTCCAACTAATTGTATAAGTGCTGCGGAATGTTACGCTCTTGACGCATTGATTGGACAATTGAATGCGCAAACCCAAACACAATGCCTCAGCCTTTCCTCTCCATTTGTATCTACCATCCACCTCCAAGACTACCCCTAGTCACATAGAGACAATGTCTCAAAGAGACCATCATCATAACATTCTATAACAACATAGCATGCCACCTTCCTTCAATGGAATTGTCGTGGCTACATTCCAATTTTGAAGAACTTTGTTCAACTAATAAAACCATAATGCACACCAAAGCACATATTTGCAGGAACTTGGACTATGTCATCGTGACTTCTTTCAAAACCGTCTGATATAGAATCGCTCTATCTCTATAGAAAGACGGTGACAAGATAGGAGGGCGGGAAATCATTCCATAAATCTTCCCTATTCTCCAGTCCCTCTTCCAACTAAACTCATCATGAGCAGCATCGAATTCCATGTCTACCGACCTTACCATATCTGCTAATCTTACTTGGCTCGATTAGTGAATTTACTAAGGTCGCTTCAGTGATCTTTTTTAAACAACTCCCTCTTCCGTCATTATACAGGAATCTTCAACTCCGCCACCCCTTATTGGGAACTATGTCACTTCATTTAAGTCCAATATCCTCTAGATCCTTTTACCTCCTTTTCCCTGATCGCCTTAACACAACTCCCACATTATGACGTCAAGATACACACCCACTTTTTCCATGTATTGATTTTCCTTTTTGTATCCCATTCCCTTCATGGATCGCTTTACCTGTCCCGCTTTGATTTATACGACAGTGACCATTACCCTTCAATAGCCTTAGATGAGCTTGTACCTAGCCCAATGTTAAAAACTAACTCCAGCTTGGCGTGGGTACGGAACCGAGCGTAGTGGGCTCTTTTATCAGCCACACTATCTTACTTTCTCCCTTCAATAACCCGTTTTCGACTGTAGATGATGCTTTTCGTTTTTTTCCCAGCAAGTCGTCATCTGACCGAAGCTTGCATTCGCAAATCTTCCGCAGTGCAAGCGTCGGGCAACCCCCATGTGGGTCCTCAAAGAGTGCGCCCACAAGCTACCGCCTGCAGAAGAAGAAACCTTAAGCATAACAAAAAGCCCGTACTACCCCAAACATGATCATTTAAAAGCAGCTGCTGCAAGATCTGGCAATTTAATCGACAAACACGAAACAATTTTTTCGAAACTTCATTTCGACTGTAAACTCCACAACTCCCCTTAATTTAGTGGAAAGTTACACAGAAATAATCTCGTCTCTCCAACAACTCACCCAAGTCAACGTGATGGCGTGATCCTTCTGCCAAGATCTCGGCCGCACGCTGCTCCTGCTGCAGATGCATTACGTTAGGTTTCGGCTGAGCCACTCATCGAGTTCTTTCCGCTATCCTGAAGCTTTCAAAAATTGAGAACACTAACACATGCACTAGCCAGACTTCTTCAAAGCGAACAGGGAAATCTACTACAACCGGTCTTTTTCACTCTGCAGAGTATCAACTGCACTTTGCGAGTTAGCAAATCGTGCTCTTGGTCCAAACATGATTTCGATATATCATGCTCCGTCATATAATCCCTCGGCATCATCAGCATTTTTGCTGATCTATATAACAGAATCGATCGAATCCTCTTTTCCATCTATTTTGACTACAGCTTTTGTAATTCCCTATCCCAAACCTGAAAAAGATCGAAGCTGCCGGAAACCCAAGATCCCCAACTTTCACTGACCTGTAAATTAATGGAGAAATGGTTTCAGGCCGCTTTCTCTCTTTTCTGGAGAGTCGCCAAGCTATTTCAAACTTCCATTTGCGCTTCGCAAAAATCGTTCGACCGCGGACCCGCCCTTGCTAAAACTAACCATTGACATTCCGGGGAAGCTTTTCTCAACTGGTGGGAGGTCTTGGTTCTTCTTTGACCTTGAAGAGCTTACGACACAAACGTGGAACTGGATGCTCCTTTTAAAAACTCCATTCGCTCGGTTTCGCGGACAACTCCCTCTTCTTTTTCATTAAATGCCTTTTGTCAAAACAGATCCATCCAAGTTCGGTGCTGCTTCTATTCTGTCACCACTTTTCGGATGAAGGCGTTCCGCAGGTTAGTGTTCTAAGTGTACTTCTATTTGCTCTCGGATTTAATGCATTGTTACTTCTATCCCAGCGATGTCAATTTTTCTCTCTATGTTGATGACCTTGCGTTATATATCGCCGGGTGCCAAGCTACCTTTTCTTGAATGGCAACTTCAACTAGCTATGAGAATATTTCACAATGAACTCCCATGGTTCCATTTTTCTCCCACCAAAACCTCAGCATGTTTTCAAGAAAAAAGGATCGAGAACTTGCCACGCTTTTTCCAGCGAAACTTACCTTATACTGGTCCCCAGTCCTGTAACTTTCCACAGGCAAATTTCTAGGCTCATCCTAGAAGACCACTTAATATATGCACCGCATATTAAACACCTAAAAACAACTTTACGCACCCTTGACCTGTTACGTCATTTCGCCTCAAAATCTTGGGTGCTGATCGCAAATCCCTTGTTACGTCTTTAGTTAGCTCCCTATCCGATCGAAACGGATTAATGGCTGATTGCAGTATATGTCAGCCTGCCACAACATCTACTTACATCCTGTAGTATCCCTTCCAAAATAAGCGATCACGTGGTCTCCACTGGAGCTTTTCGATCGTACCCCCCAGGTGAGCCTTGAAGTTGAGCCAATTGTGATACACTCTCTCTTCGTGTGACAGATTACCGTCTGCTCTGACCCACCCATTCTCAGACGTACCTTCAGAATCCTAATTACTGGCCCTTTGCAAAGACGTTTCATAACATCTTTAATTTCCTCATGACATCTCCTAATCTCCGGTGCTTGCCTTTCTCTTTGACGATGGTTATATCACCTGCTATCCCCCTCTCCTACCATTTGCTTGGCTCTGACTTCTCTCCCCAAATCTAGCCGTCCTGCTGCCCTGTTAAAAGCATTCATTCCTGAGTTCTCATTCCCAATCAAAGATGAATTTATCTCCAGTGTTACTGGACTGCTCTAAAATACAGGACAGTGTGGCGCATCATGCTTTCTTCCTGACCGCAACTCTTCCCATTACCCTTCCCCCTTATCGTCATGCAATTTTGACAGCAGAGTTAACGGGAACTACTAATGATTGCACTTTCTCGTTCAATCTTAACCAATATACTTATTATGCGTTTTTCATTCGCTATAAGCGCGCTACAAGCGCTTTTAAAACCTGCTTGATTCTAAAAAACCGAATTTATCAGGCGCGGTACAACATTTCTTCCTGGCTGCTCCACTCCGTAAGAAACAAATTATTTTACTGTTGGACTCCTCTCATGTAGAGTAACTGGCCCATGACAATCCGCTGACAGAGAGGCCATATAGCCGCCTCCTCTTTCCATAGCTGTTCTCAGTACCTCCCGACTGCCATTGACAAGCCGCCTCCCATCAACTGTTACTATCCTGCTCTCCGACAGGGCTTTCGATCTTGTTGGCAAGATTGCAGGACAGTGATCGGCGGGAGGGAAACTCAGAAACACATAAGCCGAACATTGGTGAGTGGTCTCCTCCCACAGACGAAAGCCCTACATGAGGTGTATTACTTGCACGCTCCATTGGCCACACTAATACACTCACGAGTCACTATATGTTTACGGAGGACCCTCTCCCATTTGCAATTTTGCCGTCTCCACACCTCGAATCTGTTCCATCATTCTTCATTGATTTTCCCATCTGGACCCTACTGTTCGCCTTCGTTATTTTCCTACTTTACGTCCATAACACCTTCTAAAAAGATTATCCAATATCTTATCTGAATTTCCCACTCAGCATGTTAATCTCTATTTTCTTGTTTCTTCAAGAAGTGAATATTCTTATAACATATGTGATTTTGTTATGTAATCTTAAGACTATAAACCAATGCAAGGATAAAATTTTATTTAGTTTTTATTATTTTGACTGAGACTGAATATTCATTTCACCATTTAAATCTTTCTGACATTTGAAACATATTGACAGGGCCCTCCCATCTGGTGCTGATTTTTTCAAAGGGCCCAGATGTGGTCCGCTTCATTGTGACCGTGGTGGGTCCTGTACACTGACCAATATATATATATAATACATTATATATATTATATTAATATATATATAATATATATATTATATAATATAGATTATATATCATTATATTTATATATATATATATTATAATTATTAATATATATTATATATATAAATATATATATATAATAATACAATATATATATATATAGATATAATATTAATATTATATAATATATATATATATATATATATATATAATATATATAATATATTATATATATATACTATATTAATATATAATATATATATGTATAAATAATTAATATATTATATTATATATATATAAACAGTGGCGCTGCAACTTATTTTTTTTGAGTTGCGCTGCGCTATGCGCCCTATGCCGCCGGACTAGGCTCTTAGCGCCTATGCGCCATATTTTTTGTCACATCAATCGGCCTAGCCTATAGACAGCCTATTGCCGCACCATTGCAGCTCTACTGATCTTTTTCGCCGGCTGGTGGATGTTCGCTAAAATTTATTTGCAAAGTAAATCTTGTTGTTCGATATATAAGCCATGCTATAATATCTGAGTACTATAAGAAATTATTACTTTAATATTTGTATTAAACACATTACAGTTTGCTCTGTACGTCCTAATCACTTCTGCCATCTCTTGCGGGATCTGTTTTTCTTCCAGAGTTCACCACAGGCGACATTAGTCAGAAAGACTTCCAGAACCATTTCTTTGACCAAGTTGAAATTGTAGTTAAGAACTACTGAACAAGTTAATATATTACCAAGAATATATATATATATATATATATATATATATATATAGTATATATATATATATATATATATATATATATATATAATATAATATATAAGGAGTCTGACTCATACTATAGTATAGAGTACCTATATATATATTTAGTATATACTATACTATATATTAATATATATAATAACTATAATCATAATATAAAGTTATAATAATAAATAATAATTTATATATATATATATATTGGATAGATAATATATATATATAAAAAAATATATATTAACTACAGATATAATATATAATATACTATATATATATATTATATATATTTTATATATATATATAATATTTGATATTAGTATATATATATATAAATTATAAATGTTTGTGTATTATTATTATCTATATTTATATTATAGTATTATATAATTATATAATATATATATATATTATATATAATATATATATAATAGTTATATAAAAATATACTAAATTATCTATCTATTACATGTTGTTAACTATCTAAAAAAGGTTAGAATATATATTATATAAGTAAATATTAGACTATATATATTATAATAGTTTATTATATATATCTATGTTTATATATACAGTATTAATATCCTATATATATATATTTATATATATATAAACTGATATTATATATATATATATATATAATAATTACTAATTATTCACTTAGATACTATATAATATACCAGTATATATATATTAATATATTACAGTATTTATATAGTATATTATATATATATATATTATATATTATATATATATATATATATAAATATTTTGTTTTATATTAAATATATTCATAAATTTAAATTATTATGCATTTGTAATTATATTTATTTTATATTAATTATATATATATAAGTTAAATAATATATTAATATATATATATATTATATATAATATATATATTATTAGCCGGTCGGTTCTCTGCTGTGGTGCTGGGTTGTGCGGTGCTTACGCTGGTGAGAGGGCAGGGAACGCTAACGAGAAATAATAAAATAAAGAAATAAACTAAAATATGAAATAAAATAAATAATAATCAATAATTATAAATAATATAATAATAATAATTAATAATAATTAATAATAATAAAATAATTATAATAGATAGATATAACATGTCGTAGCAGATTCCGTTCAAGTCGAACAACCTTTTCGAATTGGCCCAATACTCTGCTTTAGGTCCTAATCTCTATCGCTCGAATGGGAGAGCCCAAAAACGCGAGCGTAACACCGCTTTCACCCTTGCCTCGGGGAGATACTCCCTAGAGAATAATCCACTCTCACTTGAAAATCTCACCCATTAATCAGTTTAACATAAAATATAGAACATTATACAAAGTTTCATTACGATATGCTAAACAGTCATATCGAGAAATCGGCAAGGACGAAGCCGATTCTAACCCCGATAACTAATTCTAATATATATATATATAATATATACTATATATATAATATTTATAATATTATATATATATATATAATAATATACTACACAGTAATATATTAAATATTATATTATATAAATATAATAATATATAATTAATAAATATTATTATATAATAGTATTATTATATATAAGAATCTTTACACATGGTTTTTAAATGATACAAGTTTGCCTAGCTTCTAAGTTCTAACTTTTAAGGGTAAAAAAAAATGCTTTGTTCCTGGTTCATATATATATATATATAGATAATATTAATAAATATTAATAGTATATATTATATATTATATATAGTATAGTAAATATATATATTATCATTATACATAAAGCTACTATAATATTATATATATATATATATATATATATATAATATATATTTATATATATATATTATATACACTATATAATATATATAATATTATATATTTATAATATCGTTATATATCGAATATCTATTATATTGTAAATTATATATATATATATATAATATATATAAACTATAAATTATATTATATATGTAATATATAGTAATATTATATATATATGGGCATATAATACTTATATTATATTTATGATTATATTATATATATAGTATTAATAGGTGATATATATATATAAATATTAATACTAGTTAATTATTATATTATTTATAATATACTTATTATAGTATATTATATATATATATTTATTAGTGTTAGATATTTTATATATATATTTACATTATTATATATAATTATATTTAGTTCGTATAATATATATATATATAATATATATCTATATATAGTATATATATATATTATTACACTGTTTTAAAATATATACAAGTTGCAGCTCTCTAATCTAACTTCTTAATTCGGGTAAAAAAAATGCCTTATTTCCTGATCATTAGAGCGCTCTCCTATTATTATCTGTGCCGCCTTGCTATCAGTCCGCCTTTTTAATAAATTGTTGCGCCTTATGCGCCTTGCGCCTCGAATTGATAGTGCGCATAGGCGCATAGCGTCATAGGCGCAAATCTCGGGGCGCATACTCCAGCTCTGAGTATATATTATTACTATATTATATATATTTATGATGGAATAATATTTATATTATATAATATTATCATCATATAAGTATTATTATATATATATGTCGTATTATATATTATATATATATATTGATTATATATATTATATATATATATATATATATTTATACTTCCTTAACATTATACATTATTATATTAATTATCTTGATCATACTTTAGTTTTTATTTTTTGATATACGTATATATATATTATCATATAAATATACTAATACTATTATAATATATATATTATATATATATATATATATTATATATATATTATATAATATATATCTAATATTATATAATAATAGTATATATATATATATATATCTGATATTAAATGAAGAAATGAACGAAATAAAATAAATATTTATGGAAGTATATATATTAAATGTAGGAATGAATGAAATAAAGGAAGTATATAAGAGTTTTTATATACCTCCACCTTTCCTACCAATTAAATGCGCTACTAGCTACTACAAATAAAATGAATAACTCACAATTTCAAATTCCTGTAATGAATCGCCAAAATATAAATAAATAAATAAAATAAAGTAAAACCTCGCATTTATCAACATTTTTATAACAAATAATATCCAAGTTTTCCCCTGCTATGTACCCCATTAGCGTACTCATCTTTTTATTCTTATAAGGCTCTAAGTGTTGGAAAAGAAATGTTTAATACTGGGTATACTATTTTTTACACATTTACTTTTACTTTAAAAACCTAATTTTGTAAATTATTAAATTTGTACATGATTGCGAAATTCGAGTAAATAGATAATTTTCAATTGAAATTAAATTCGGACACTTACCAAATTTTAAGCATTTTTTTTAAAATGTTTGTTTCCTTTAATATTGATGAAATATATAGGAACGGTAGCTAGGGCCTAGAAGTAATAAGGTGAAAGGTATAGTGAATAAAAAGATGAAAGTTAAGGAAATGAAATTGCTTTTGAATTGAACTGATAACTAACCCGTTAAATAAAACTCGACGAAGCGTCGATGGGCTTGACTGCATTTCCTGAATGCGTGTTCTATTGAACAATGTGCTGACCATCCATTATTGTTGTTAAAAATTGCTGAAAACGAAATTTGGAAAACTCACTGAAGCCGGATAAATTAACAAAATAATACATATAAAAAGTCTGAAAACCAGATATCAAATAAATGAGTTAAAGGAAGTATATATGAAAATGTACATATATATATATATATATATATTATATATTATATATATAAGATAATAATTATAATATATATAATATATATATATATAATATATATTATATACATATTATATATATAATATACGTACTTATATATATATATATTGCATGATATAATTATATAATATAACTAGTATATATATATATATATATATATTTTTTTTTTTTTTTCTTATATATTATAATATTATACATTAGATATATATATATATATATATATATTATAATATATATTATATACGTATTATATTATTATATATTAATATAGGAAGTAGTCCCTATATTCAATATATCTAAGCACTTATCTAAATTGTCACGCTGAGATTATTAATGCATATTATAAGGTGACATTAAAGGTATATGAATTAAATGTAAATAAAGAATAACATATAAATGTAAATATATCAGATATTAAATATATGAATGAATGAAATATATGTGAAAGTATATAACAGTTTTTATAATACCCCCACACTAGTTTAGTTTCCAAATTACAAGATCGAAATTGATCCATATATTTCCGTCAGCTGAAAACTTTGACACCATTATTTATAGGCGTTTTCGATTTTGCATTTGCTAACGAAATTTAGGAAAATGCTAAAGTTCGTTCGTTTATGTCTATGTGAAATTCTAGTGCTACAAATTTAGAAAAGCGAACTGTATATATTAAATATGAACGCCTTAAATGCAAAATCGAAAACGTCTTATTTCCCGTGCTTACCGAATAAGGAAAATGTTAACGAACAAATGTAAACAAGCAAGATGAATGGCGGCGTAGGAGGTCGTTTGATTTGATGAATGTTTCATCATAAAAATTAGCTAATAAATCATAATTTCTTCAAATCGTATACAAACTGGAAGAGAATAATCTGATCAATTATTTATAATAAAAACCATTTTTTATTTTTGTTGATTCCAAAACCACGTGCTCCATCAGAACAGCTGATCAAAAATATTTGTAAACAAAACGTTGTTTATATTATGCCCAAATTCGTGCTAAAACTGGATTAGCATTTCTTATGGAGCGTTAGCACAAATGCAAGATGGAAAACGGCTTTACTTTATCCTTTGGAAATTAATCTTTCTTAACATAAAGTTCGTCTTCAAAATATAAAACTCTACCAATAACGTTGGAATTTTTTTTTTTTTTTTTTTTTTTTTTTTTTTTTTTTTTTTTTTTTAAGTTAGACTATGATAAATACCCAATTTATTGACATGATTGTAAAAGTCTTGTATCTATCTATGGGTTTGTGGTTTCCATATAGTTCTTTTTCATTTATCGCTAAAGACCCGCTATGGCGCGTAACAAAACTTTTCTCAAAACTTTGTCCAAACAATAAAATATTTATGCTTTGTCCAGTTTTCCGTCAGGCGAAGTTTGCTTGTTTTATTATTGTTATTGCCTAAATTTATTGCAGAATTGTATGATTTAAAAAAGATAGCGAGTTATTTGAGTTATTTCTATTGTTTATATATTTGGTTTAGATCTAATGGTGAAAACATCTGCTGGTATGATTGTCTGTCATTATGATAGGACTATATATTTGTGACTGAATCATTTGGTTTCCTTAGCCTTTTGGGTATAAAAAATAATAATTAATGGCCTCATAATTTATATTTAAAGGAAAATAAACAGTACCTGAATTAGGATAATGACTACTAATCTGCAAATAAAGTTTTTTACGTTTGTTGATACTGTTTTGAGAGTTCCACCTCTCTTTGTAATGGACGAAGTTTTGAAGCTTTCCTTTGGATTCTCACCTTTGATGACAAGTAAATTGTCAGAAAGGTAAGCAACTTACCAATAACTAGGCCTTATGACAACGTTAAAGACCTTAGACATTTTTCAATTAGAATTGACACTTTCCACAATGGACAAGCTAATATTCATTCATAAAAGAATGGTATGGGACTTATTCTTTTATTCTTATACATTTCTCCACGCTTCAGTATGTTTTATATTAAAAAAAAAAAATGAATATCAGGTATTTGTTAAGAGAAAACTCAGATTTTTACTCAAGTCAGTTAAAATTTTTGTAATATTTTAGTTCTGTCTAATTTTTCATTATTTCTACTCTGCTGCATACTAGGAGCATAAAATGTGCAGAAATAAATAATAATAATAATAAAAAAAAGTAAGTAAATAAGACTTTTCATACAATATAAAAAATATTATAAATGTTATAACAGAGACATATTCTGATTTCAGAAATGGAGTGACCTTTGACTGTGCACTGTGCAAACCAAACTAACGTTATTATATATATCTTTAAAAACCAAACCGATATTGCAGTATATATATATATATATATATATAGTATATATATATATATTATATATATTATTATATATATATATATATATATATATATTATATATTATATATATATATATATATATATATAATATATATAATATAATAATAATAATATATTACCTAGATAACTGCAAATCATGGTGTATAAGGGGGAAGGTGGACTTCCAAAATTTTTATGACAATTCGTATTTTGACCATCTTCATGTTTAATACTAAAGATGTAATGCTTCTAAATTGTTCAAAACCCAAAACATATTAATTATATTATATATATATATAAAAAAAATATATATATATATATATATATATATATATATATATATATATATATATATATATATATATATATATATATATATATATATATATATATATATAAATATTATATATATATATATATATATATCATCCCCGTAAGGGGGTATTGATTCTTGTTCTGGTGCTATACTCTTGGTGAATAACCTGGAACATAGCATAGTAACAAGAACCAATACTTGGGGGATTTCGTGCATCCCTCTGGTCCCAGCACTAGTATGTGCAATTGTGCATTTGTCACATATGAAATTTTTTAGTCTTTTTTTCTCTCCCTTCATTTGTCAAATTATCTATATTTTTTAATCCTCCTCTTCCATCACAGTTTCTATCTTTATTTTTTAATTCCCATCCATCATTTTTTGTTTCTTGTTTTTTCTCATCACATCCCCTTGGGCAATCCGGTGCCTCTTCCCGTATGGGTCTTCAGTTCACCTCACATTTCCTTCCCGTGGATGAAGGTACAGGAGAAAAACCAATCTTGTTGTGCGCGCTTTTGATCGGGCCGTCAATTGTAGGGAGAACCCGAACCTTCAAGTTAACCGCGGAGGTGGCTGTCCTGCACATTGGTGTATAATCTCAGGCACTGGCGTGAAGTTATTTAGGTTCAGTGCGGTTCACGGGGAGGTAAACCGGAGTGGAGTTCCGGGAGGCTTTTCAGAAGCCACATCCACAGACTACCTTACAGAGTGAGAGCCGGGAAGTTGTGAGTCTCTGGCCTGTGACCTTTTTTGGGGAAAAGTATTACCCTTCCTTATGAAATATACGTCTTTATAGCCCATCCTGTTATTTACTTTTACATTTCATTTGTTTTATTGTTATATTTGCTCATCTATGGAGACGAAGTCTGTGATTTAATTTTTTATGAAACTGATTATTCAAGAAAAATCGTTATTAAACCAAGGTGTGCATTATTACCATCTGTCGGGTTCCAGTCTGACCCCACATAGGTCCCTCCTACTTCTAGAACAGCAGGTGTTTCCGCTTTTATACCTTCTACTAAAAAAAATGTAAGTCCTCTGCATAACCTCAGCGATTCGTCGCCTGGTATGACCTCGACACCCCAGGTGCCCAAACGGTTGGCGCAATCCCGAAAAGGTGTCCCCCGTCATAGTCGTTCTCATTTGTTTACTCCAAGTGTTGCTCCCCTCCGGGAATGCCAGCTGACACATCATTCCCGATATATTACTTATTGCCATCCACTAACTCCAAATTCATTTGGTCTAAGTCGTTGGGGAAATAATTGACTTGGTGTTACTTAAGAGTTTTAAATAAAAAACTAACGAAAAAAAATTAGAAAAGGATTCTTTGAAGGAAAAATTTAAATGGAGAAAATTCTTTGACCTCAAGTGTAATAAAATAACCTAGAAAGAAAAAATCTACATTCAATAGAGTAAAGAATGGGTAAGTTCTATTCTCACTTATTTGTTTACTGTTATTTTGTAAGTTTATAAAAAAAATGGGGGGGGGGAAGTTCGGGGGGCAGCCCTTGAGCAATATTACCCCCCCCCCCTTGCAATTGGAATTACTTGCGCGAATCACTTCTCTTTCTCCCTGGTTATTTAATTTTTATATGGATAGGATGATGAAAGAATTAGAGGTAGGTGAGGTAGGGGTAGGTGTTATAATGATGAAGAATAGAAGAGTCGAGGGTGAGGGTGCCATGCTTATTGCACGCGGATGATTTGGTTTTGTGTGGGGAATTTGAAGAGAGTTTAAGAGGATTGGTAAGAGGTTTGGCAGGGTGTGTAAAAAGAGGGGGTTGAAAGTAAATGTAGATAAAAGTAAGGTTATAGTAGTGAGTGAGTGGAGCCGGGGTGTGAGGATGTTAGATGGTGAGCAACTGGAACAAACATCTAAGTTTAAATATTTAGTGTATGTTGGATGAAAAGGGAACGGATGATGCAGAGTATAGTACAAAAGTTGTGAATGGTAGAAAGGTGGTTGGTGCAATTAAATCTTTGGTGAATGTTAAGGGACTGTCTTGAGTGAGCTAGGGTTTTGCATGAGGATATGTTGTTACCTGTGTTAGTGTATAGCAGTGAAACTATGATCTGGAATAAGAGGTATAGATTTAGTGTTCAGATGGACCACCTTAGGGGCGTGTTTGGTGTGATAATTGATAAAATGAGGAATGAACGCATTAGGGAGTTGTGTGGTGTGAAGAAATGCGTAAATGAGTAAATGAGAATAAACGAGAGTACATTGAGATGGTTTGGTCATATGGAAAGGATTGATAATAGTTGGATAGTTAAGCAGATGTATATAGTGGTGAATGTGCTGGGAATTGACCGGCTGGGAAACCGAAGAAAAAGTGGGTTGAGAGGGTAAAGGAATGCCTGAAGGAGAGGAATGTGAGTTTGGCAGAGGCGAGAAGAAAGGTGCATAATAGGAGAGAATGGCAGGGTTTTGTGAGGGGGTATGGTTGTAGGCTTTGCCCAGGGGATGAACCCCAAATTGACGAGATACCACAGTGAGGGTCCATCGCAGTCCCATGAAACCCTAGGGTGGATTTTTCTGACTGCGCGAGTTCTCATCTAAGGGTATAACGGGGACGGTAAGGGGGGGGCCTTCATTTCGACTTGCGTGATATTCTTCCACCACTTTTCTGTTTCCGGTGTATGCAACGCACCTCACCCCCAATCTGGGGAGATAATAATAATAATAATAATAATAATAATAATAATAATAATAATAATAATAATAATAATAATAATAATAATAATAATAATAATAATACCTCGTCATCTAATAATGACCAAGAAACTTTGGCTGAAACACCTGATAAGTTTGATCCTTCCTTTTCTATTCCAGTTTCAATTTCTTCTCTTACGCTTGAATCGATATCAAATACATTTTCATCCCTTTTCATGTCTGTAACATGCCAGCTCCCTCCACACCTTTTAATAAAATGAATATTAAAAATAAAGTTGAAAAAGATTGTACAGAAGCAACTTTCAAAATTTCTACCAATTTATCATAATGTTTATTTACTATGCAAAGAAAACGGAATTTTTTATATATTTAAATAAAAAAAGTTTTAATTTTTTTTTTCGTCTTCATCTTCCCTTCATTTCCCACAGATGGAAGTAAGGTGCGTAACATGTACGGAAATAGAATAGCTAAGTAGAATACCATGACGTAAGTCGAAAGGAAAGTATGGGAGAGGGGGGGGGAGCCACACACACCTTCACCTCATACACTTAAGTGAGAGCCCGTCGGAGCCAAAAAAAAAAAAATCCACCATAGAGCTTCGCAACACCGCGACGGACTCTCACTGTGGTATCTCATCAAAGTAGGGTATATCCCCCTGGGCATGTCCAACAACCAAACACTTTCACTAAACCACGTCATTCACTTCTATGGTGTATCTTTCTTCTTGCATCTGCCAAACTCGCATCCCTTTCCTTCAGACACTCCTTTACTGACTCAATCACTTTTTCTTCGGTCTTCCAGTTGGTCAATTTCCAGCAAATTCACCACTAAACATCCACTTAACCAACCGACTATCATCCATCCTTTTCATATGACCAAACTATCTTAAAACAATTTAATATTATCTCATTTACGTTCATTCACCATTTTAACAATTCTTCTCGCACCTAACACGCCCCTAATATTATCTATCTAAACAGATTCCACCTTAGACCTATACCTCTTTATTCCACCATAGTTTCAGTACTATACTATACATTAATACCGGTAACAACAAACCTTCATGCAGAACATTAACACACTCAAGACCAGGACACACATACTTCTCTTCTCACAGAAATCAATCACCCAACCATCCTCATTTTTCTCCTCAAATCCAAATGCACTTGCTATACCATCCCCTTTTTCAATCCCCTATCCAACCATTAAAATCGCCCAACAAAATCAATCTGAAGCCTCTACTCACCCAGTCCAAAACATCATTCAGATTATCCCAGAAAGTCACACACTCCTCAACATCACCCTCAGATGGGACATATGTTACAACCACACATACTTTGACCTTCTCAAACAAATTTAAAAATTAATATTCTAGAACTCTCAGAAATAAAATCCACCACAAGTTACTTATCAGAATCGCAATCCGCCTCACCCCCCTCTCATTCCTCTCCACTCCAACACACACACAAATTTCACTACACATCACTCGTCTTTACAGCAACCTTCCATCTTTGTTTCAGTCACAGCAAGCAAATCAAATTTACCTTTCCTGAATACATCCACCACCTCTTTCCTCTTCTCATCATTTATTCCTCTAGCATTCATGTACCCAAACGATTCATACAATTTCGCCGAAAGATACAAGGTCGCTTGCGACGATCACAACCACGTCCGAGGCATGCCCTATCATTCGTTGTAGTGTTTTATGGTCTGTTTGTGATAATGGAGAGTCTACTCCAGTGTAAGAAGAATGTGGTATGAGCGCAAGAGGGAAGAACCATTGACCACTGGAGTGTCATGGGATGTACCTTACACCCCAAACAAAAATTTTGAGTTAAAAATTAAAAATTAAAATATATTTATTCTAGGACAAGAAACCCCAAACTATATAATAGATAAATTATAACAAATAATTCTTAAGTAAAAAATAACTTACTCTGAAAACCTTTTCATAATACTTAATACACCCAAACCATTCCATCTTTGGGCCGATTGGAGCTCCTCAGAAGTAAGACCAACAATTTGTAAAAATTGGACTTTGCCCAAAGGGGTGTTCTGGGGAGTAAGTTGAGGATCTTCGCATATGAGCATATGCTGAATTTTTGAATCACTATTATCTAAAGCCATATGCCATGAAACATGATCTCCAGCACAAAATATTGAATCTATATATAATAAATATTTTTAGTCAGTTTTCTTTATTAATAAAATGCTTAATAAAGTATTGCAGTGGCATAAGGCACGGAAATGTTTAAAATACTTTACCTCTAATTAGCTTACTTTCAATATATATATTAATGTATATACCCTCCAACTTACTGCTTTAATAAAGCCAATATATAAAAAAAATAAAAAATAAATAAATAAAAAAATAAAAAACGAGGAAAAAAAAAAAAAATTAACTGTTCTTCAATGAAAAGCAAATAGTATAATTGAATGGTAAAAATACAAAGCCCGTAATTACTTAAAATGTGGATTAGATGAGGTATTTTTATAGTTGAACTGGTACAAAAAATATAACCTGTTTGGAATAAATATCTGGCTAAGTTCTGCATTAGAGTGGCCGGCCAAGTTGGAGGAGACTTTTCTCCTTCATCGCATTTCACTCTCATGGTAAGCTCAAATCCAAAGCCACTTGGAAGATTTGGCTCAGAAACTTCATGAACTCGTCCATCACCATGTAAGTCAGAAAGACCAAAACTGATAAAATGATAACTAAAATCATTATTCTCGGTCTTAAAAAAAAAAGTGAAGCGTCAGTGATAATTAATCAAATTGAAAGAATGGATGACTTAACTTACAGAACTTAAAGGAATACTAACAGAGATTAAATTTTTTATCTAGTATCTCAGTTCCTTATTTGTGAAACATGTCCTGAGAAATTAAACCTAAAATCAACAAAAAAGTGAGGACAGGACCTTATTAAAAAAGATAGTTATACAATACTTAAGGGCAATAATATAAAAAAAACAATGTGAGTACTACAATTATAAACACCACCTCTCCTCCTGTTCTTAACCAAAATTCAAAAATTCAGATACTTGAGAGCTCCTAAAAAGCTTAAGTAGTTAGTACAATGTGTGAAAGTTCTAAAAAACATTAGGTTTATATGAGCTTTAAATCCCTGGTCTTAAGTCTCCTCCATTAGACTTAACTAATTTGATATACCTGTAAGAGCTCCAAAAGAGCTTTCCATATATATGTTTACTATTTTTATTTAGAAAAATGAAGAGCGAAAGTTTGCTTTATCAGTTAAAAAGCGTATTCACCGATAATATATATAAGAGTATATTCCTCCTCGAATTCAAGATGAAGCACAGGCTTCTCTTTTTAAATATATTAAAAATGTTTCGAGATGTGTAAATCCAGTGAGTTTAAGAGCTTTAAGTATTCACTTAATATTAGGGATATATGTCTACTTGTGTTCTAAGTATCTAAAGTTTTAACTTAGAGATTATTGGATAATTCACCAATTTCGTGCGCTTCGCGGATAGATATCCCATTTGCAAAGGATGGGAAGTTGGAATGATACAATAATTTGCAAAGGATGGTGGAACATCTGAAATGCAGATGCTCGTTGGAATTTACATTTCAGTGCTAAATATATATCGATAAATACTGTTTTAGAGAGTCGATACATGTCATTTGAGGGTTGGTTGGGTGTTAATTAAATAGTAAGTTTTATTCTGATGGGATGGGTATAATGCTGTAGTGCAGATGCTATGGCAGTTTTTCAGTAATGGGTGTCCTTTACATGGGTTCGCAAATATTACAGTTCACCGGGAGGTGAATTACAAAATTGATACCTGGCTCAAATAAAAAACACACAGATTGATTTCTAATATACATTCAATTATTAGTGTGTAGATGGATTAGGAAACATAGCTTTGAAGAGGTAGTAAAGAAGGTAGCTCAGGGGATCGAAAAACTATGAAACACGTAATACAATTATTTTTCATTTATACAGTAATAATGAGAATTAATTCTAGCTTCTCTTCAGGATTTTATAAAATAAAGGTCGCGCGGTGAGTTTCAATTAAAGTAAAATGAAAACACATTTAGTCAGGATATTACAAACCTTGTGTGTTTTAAATGTTACTTATGAATTTATAACTATAATTCGTTAATTATTTAAATTTATAATAATAATTAGGAATCATAATGATATTTGAATGTGTTATTATTATCTGATATAATTAAAATTTTATCAATGATATAATTAAATTATTAATAAAATCGAACTTCATAAATGAATTTATGTTTACTTTGGATATCTTGTGGATTTAAATAGCTATAAAAGATAAGAATCTTTTACATTCTGATTATAATTAAAATGAATTTAAAATATAAAAAAACTTAAGTGGAAACTTATAATATTATTAACTATTCTCACTCATGTAATTATATATAAAATTCTTTCTATCCTGAATGTTGATTATATAGTAATAAGGCTAATTTAAATATATCAATTAAAAGTTTGGCTAGCCGAAGTTTATATGTTTAAATCTTTTTGGGTTATTTATAAAGTTATTTATGAAGTTACTGAATAAAATTAAATAAAATTAAAAATTAATAAAATATATCTTAATATTAATATGACATTAAATATTATAGGCTTATTATTTTTATTATTCTATATTACTATTTAAATAAGAAAATTTTTCGATTTTTAATTTTGTTTTCTTTGTTTCATAATAAAAATAATATATTTTATCAAAATTATTACTACTATTCAAAATAAAAATAAAAGTCTGATAAGAATGTCTCAGGTTTTCCTAAATTGAAATTTATGTCTATTTTTATTTTATAGGTTTTTTTATAGTTTCAAAAGAAAAGAATGTCCCCTTGGGGGCTAAAAAAATAAAAAATATTTTTTATCCGAATTATCGTATAAGGACAATAATTAAAATTATATATATACTATATTATATATTATATTATATCTAATATATATTATTACTAAAAGATAAAGAATAGAAAAGTGTAAACATGTGTTTTTGTGTAATTAGTGGTAAATATAAAATATAATAAAAAAAATTCATATAATATAAATATAAAAACTTAAAACCTAAGGTTATGAACACAAAATAAAAAAAAATCAATATAATTTATATTACAAATATTATTTTTACCAATTCCTCAAATAGATTTTAACTCTAGGAGGCAGTAGTTGGAGCCTATTCTCCCTCTTTTCTAGGTCATCTCTAATGGCAAACAACTGGAGGTCTTTTCTAAAATACATTGGTTCACGACGAATACTTCTTTGTTAGCATATATATAAATCAGTTTCTTGGTGATCTGGTCGGTAGGGTGGGGGTTTCCTTGCTCTCTTGCTTGTTGGCTTCTTGTAATTCTTCGTTTCCACATCCTTTTCCGGGGACCCTTCACCCTTCCCTCTGGGGGATTTTCGCGTCTTTGTAGACGGTCTCTATACGAGGGGAATCGGATCGGTGTGGTTTTCATGATCATCTCTTGTGTGCTGTCAGGAGCTATTGTAGTAATCATAAACACTGCCGTGTACGGAGGTGTTAACCATGTAATAATTTGTGGAGAAGGTGTCATAATCCAGTGGACCTATGGCTACATTATCACGCCTACGAAGTTCCATCCTGCAAGTGGTGTTACCAAAGTATCCTCTTGGTACTTCTGCACATAGACATCTTGAGTATATCAGCTCAATGGTTCCGCAAACTGTCTGAAATCTTAATGTGGTCTGATCTGCGTTGCATAGTGAAGACAGCGTCTATATCCTCTATATCGAGTCTTTGTTGGCTTGTTTAGAGTACTACTGATATTTATTTCAAGTTGCTACGCTTCCTTGAGGAAGTATAAGAACTATTAATTGATTACAAGAAGTTTTGTGTTTCTTCTAGTGCAGCGATGCTGTCTCGATTCTATAAATTCGTGTCGCAATCCTCTGGTACTTACTAGAGATTCACGAGAACACAGACGGCGTATCTTGCATATCTTCATTTATCATAAAACTCTAGGGGGATTCCCAAGTAGCTAGATTGGAAGATTTCGTTGATCGAATTTCATCCTAACTCCCGTTTCCGTCTATTCTTCACCGAGTTGCGACCTTCGTTGGTTGTCCTCTTTCTGTTGTATCAATTCTTCGAGAGGAAATCCCTGTTTCTTAGAATTGCATCTGCGCGATTCCACAATTTCATCATACTAATACACTATGAGACAATTCACTGAGATTCAGCTACATATTCTTTATCATAGCTGGAACATTATCTTCTTATCAATTATCTCCCCTCCTGGTTGTGGCCCCGAAATATATTTCGTTGTGAATCTTCAAATATACTCGGGAGCCCTTAAGCTTATTTTCGCGATACATTCATTCTCATACTTTTACATATTAAAAGTTCAATCTCTCTATTGCTTCGAACTTTGACCTCTCTCTCATAGGTGTTTTATGACTCTAGCATTTCACTATAAAACATACACTTCGCCACTTTCCATTGTGTTCAGAATACCATGTGGCATGTATCTTGTGTCTGTGTTCTCTGTTTCCGCATACCTGCTCTTAACTTGTCTGGTCTTTTGTATTTTCCTAGCATAACTTACTACTGCTAATCCTTCCATCGATTGTTCCGAATTTATTATTTTTCTACTTCCGCTATCAGAACACAATACTACGCTATCTGACAAAAATTTTCTACTATTCATCTCCGATATTTATTTTTGTTAATATGCGCACGAAACTAATCAGTGACCAAGCATCTCGATTAGGGACACGTCAACGTCTCTTAACTTTTCTAATTATTATCCTATGCAGCTGCACCACAAATGTCGCGAAGATGATCCAAATTGCTATTGTGATTTACGCTCGCTCCTTTATATTGTTAGTTTCGCAGCACCAAGATAAGTATTTGGCCAAATTCTCTAATGATTATCTTTTACAAAATGACGGGGGAAATTTTCTATATCCGCATTCAATCTTTCTTCAATACTACAATGTCATATCTTGACTTCGGTTTTTAGGGCAGAATATTTTAAATTCACTTTTTTTCTGCATCCTCTTTCTCAAAGGCATTGACACACTTCTTTAAACGCATAGCTTGTGTGGAAATGTCTGGGGCGCAATTATTCCTGAGAGACACTAGGATGGTGTCTCTAGGAGGTTGGAAAGTTCTCTAAGAATGCTAGAATTATATCTAGTATACACTTACTTTCTTTCGTAAGATGTCCTTTGTGCGATCATAGTTCTATGATCTTGATTCTTTATGTGATTTTTACAGGAGCTACTTACTTTTAGTATGATTTATTAATGTCATTCCCTCTTAATTTCTCTGGCTACTAAGCGGTGAAGGGACAGTGAACTCAATTGCTCTGAGCTACGGAGAATATGTTATGGCTCCTGAAAATCGAACATGTGGGAAGATTTTTCACACTATAAAAGAACCTTATCTCACAGGTGGCTCATACTGATAAGGATAAAACGTGTAGTAGCTAATGGAGTGAACGAGGTACCATCTGTTACATTTCTGCTTTTGGAAGGCCTAGGACCTTGTCTAACTCCCTTATCATATAGTGGATTACTGCACTGAGTAATATATAAGTAATAAACCTTTTATCAACTAGATTACTCTTTATGATTGTAGTAGGAAACCTCGTATACTGCTCTCTCTATAACTAATATCAGTATTTTCCAGGATTCCTCTTTGCTGTCCTCTTCATTATAGCCCTACTCGGTAATGAAGAACTTGGGATTGTGATCCTAAATAACATGAAGATAGATTGCTATAGCTGTCATATCTGGTATTGCTATTACATAAGGTTCCTTTCTAGTTGATTAAGCTATAATGCAGCACTATATTCTTATGAAAGATAGTGTGTGGGTGACAAAGTGTTATATTAAGGGGTTTATCCGTATAGTCGCGCAACTTACCACATAGTCATCTTTGTGTATAATTACCTCAGGGTGCAACATTTTCTTGTTCTCCCTATTTAGAAAATGCAAGGTGTCTGTGTATATTCGTATAGGTAACCAATAAACGTCTTTCTCCTTGCGCTAGCACAGGCTTCCTTCTTGTCCTTTAAGAAATAAACGTACTTGGAAGACTTTATAGCGTTGAGATGAGTCATACTCTCTAATAATCACGGAATAAATATATGTTTATTTTCTTAGTTGTTTTTTACACTGAAATACGTTATAAACTTAAAAATGGTTAGAGTGCATAAGAAAAACTTATTACACAACATAAAATAAATTTCACCTGGCTAACTACATCCACAGTCGCTGCTTGTTAACAGAGAGAAAGATTAAAAAAGAGAGAAGCGTTGGTTCATCAAGTTAATATAGTGAATGCGCGCTGTAAAATGATACCATACTTTCCATCTTGTAAATCTTTATATTATAGCACTTCTGTGATATATATGTATAGACATATCATGCTAAAGCCATGACATCTCTATATTTTATAACGTATGAAATAAAACATTTTCATGTATATTCTACACTTTCATTTGATCTGCTTGTTTCATTTAGCATCGTCCGAAGATTTGAAAATTACTCCTCCTATTCCCGTAGTCACAGGCGTCTGTACTATAAAAAATCGCGCATTGTGAATAATCTGGAAACGTTAATTGAGGTTTATGTAATCTTAGCCAGTAAACTTCTCTTTTAAGATGTTCAAATGCATTTTTGGTTGTTCTTCCTTCAATTTTGCTAAGTCAACTTTGAACAATTCTTTATTTTTATTCGTGACTCACTAAATATAGAAAAGGGTTATCTGCAAGATAGTGTCAGTGATTAGTTCATATAATCTAAAAAAGTGGAGGCGGAAATATAACTGAAAAACTCCTAATAAGGATTGTGGTTTCTTTCAGACAACTTGTTTGGACGGAGAAAGATACTATTCAATTAGATTATAACTTACTTATGCTGTGGTCTGAGTGAATTTTATCCGTGCTTCTTCGTATTTTTAAATCTAAATAACTAGGTAAATACTTGAAAGTATTTGTAGAACTTCTAACCTTGATATGGTAGACCAGGCAAATTTATTTTTCTCTAAATGCGGTAAAAACTTTCTTTTAAGTTTTTTCATATATTGTTCTGTCTCCCTTATTTTTACCGCATAGAATTAAGACATCATCACGAAATATGCGGTTATGGGCAATAGGTCCTAATTACACAATAGAATGAGTTATGCAATCGGCGCAACTTGGTTAGATACCTATGCAATATGGTACCTAATACTTGGAGGCAGCATTGCGGTGCCCTAGAAGATTAATATATTTAAATGGTTGGATGGACAGATAATAATCCTTCAGTCTATAGACTTAACGCGAAAGATACTAATTAATTTCTGTGTAGATATTCATCAATCTCATAGACCTTCGAGAGGGAGAAAGGATAAGATCGATGGTGATCTTATCAAGGTCACATACTCCTTTCGTAAATTACATCGTAACTAGGAACTCGCTACAATGTCTAGGGATCGAGAAAATATTTTGTCTACTTGCAGAGGACTAGTTGGTTTTTCACACCATATATCTGGGAGGCTGCCTGTACGTGGATGTTGTCAGGTTGTCTATACTAAGATCTATACAAACAGAGGTTATAGTTAAGTGAGTGCTTATTCTAACTTCAATCACCAAGTACAAGGTGAAACTTACTCTCGTTGGAAAACAACGCCTTTAATATATCCCTTTTCTTTAAAAGCTGCATCTGTAAAATTATTTATGTCTTCCAGGTAGCGATGTGGGAGACGATACTGTTTTCTAAAAATGATCTTTGGAGCATCTTGGGTAAGTTCTATTTCAAACTTCTGTATAGGACATACCATGTGAACTTGTGACAACTCATATGATACTAGAGAGAAATAATCACGTGTGACTTAATATTATTTCCCTTAACAAATCCAGAATTTCCTTGTAAGTGTCGTCCAGGTTTTGTAATAGAACAGGAGTAATGCTAGTCTTCTTTGTACTCTAAAATTAATCTGTAATAATTTTATCTAGAGTATTGTTTCAATTTTCAAACATAGTTTAAGATAAAACTGATAAAAGTATTATGTAGCCTGAGAGCATGGAAAATTGATTTACCCTACTCACATAGTGGCAAGAATAACTAATTTGCTTGGTGTGTTTATTCTGTGCGACGCTTCGGCAGTGTTCTTATCTAAAATCTGTTATCTTTTTTTCTGTTAGTTTCTATGCAAATAGTGATGACATACTCATTTACTCTATAACTATTTTTCTCTTCTCTATTACAAGATTTGTCACTTAGGTTTAATATAAACTTAAATGACTTCATTTCGCTTTTCTCTCTGGGCAACACACCACAGAGTTTGCAAATATAACTGCCTAGAAAAGCAGGTGTTATTACAAAGTCACTTTCTTTATACACAATTTAAATCCTCCTTATTGCTCGACGTATCGACCTTTCAAAATAACATAAGAATGAGCAGGTGACAATTTTGTTTCTTCTATTAATTTTAGAAATTTCGGACTCACTCTCATAATATTCTTCGTTCACTCTGCATAAATGGGTATCAGGAATGTAAAGACGAGAAGGGCGACATGTATGAAATTTTTCTTTGTTTTTTGCAGACAAACCACGTAACTTCTTCTAGACAATACATATCCATATATTCCTAATGCAATGTGTACGCCTCTATCTTCCACATGATAGACTTCTTTGTATATTCGTGTCTTGTTGTCGGGGAGAAATGTCTATATATTGGATACGCATCATATATTAGTAAGATATCTCTGTCATTGTGAGTGTAGGCTTTTCAAGAATGGGAGCTTTGAATCAGAGTAGATCTCATAGAGTGTAGGGCTCTTGTGCTCAGAGTAGAAATGGAGCTCTTTATTAATTAATGATTTTGTGTGACGTGCGCCTACTACCCTTTTCAATGGAGCCTCTATTAATTAACTCTTGGATTTTTTATGCCACGTTAGATACAATACTGTATTGAGTTTAACTTTATATAATATAATTCAGATTAATTGTGAGCTCTCTCTCTGTTATGATTTTTGAAGATTAGTTCTTGGTGATATCCTTCTTAGTTTCTTTTCAATGCCGGATCCATAGAGTAGTAACGTTCCAATAACGCGGTCATCTATCTAGTGATTCTGTGTGACTTTTTAATTTCAATAATAGATCCTCTATATGAATTCTTAAAGATTTATCATGCAGATGATAAGAGGAAGCGCTCTATTGTTATTAGGAATGGGTAAATTTCAAGAGAATTAAAGAAACTATAGAATTACTTAATGAGAAGAAAAAAGAAAGTTGACATAGAAGTTAGCAAAGCTTGATGGAAGTGGCTTTCGATAGTATTTTCACGAGGATGACAAAAATTGACTGGGTTGAATATGTGTGGTGCTCTGGTCACGTTTTGATGATATGATAAGAACTAACTAGTCTCAACTTATAAAGGAGTAAGGCACAGTGATAATGAGTGAGTTCGTCCGTGTGGTGTTGTAAGGCTAATATAGTAGTGTGATTAATGAAATGTTGATGGCATTTTTTAGGAAGAACAGTGTCTAGAAATTCTTCTTTGTTCTTATATAGTAGTTATGCATTTTATGCGTGGATGCCAGACGAGAATCAGAAAATCGCAGGTCTCGAGATTCTCCCAAATCTAGTCACGTGACTTAGTGTCACTTCACGCATGTTTCTTTGAGACTTCTTTTGGGTGGGTGACTGTCAAAATGATTGAGTGATTCTATAAAATTACATGCTTAACCAATATTTGGAGAGGGTGGTTGTGAATAACCTAAGCTACCAAGAAGATAGAAGCTATGATGATGGTGGTTTGTGAGCATATGGTACACACTCTTTCTTTAAGTCTTGAAGTATTATCTCTTAATTGTCTGAGTGGTCTAGTATTATATCCGTATTTCTTTCGATATATAGAAATTCTTTGCTCGCACTTTAGAAAGTCAATAAATAATTGAAATGTGATGTTTCTCTCTTTGGATGGGGTTGAGTAAGGGATCTTCAGCTGATAATGGATTGATCTGGGTGTATAAGAAGGGTTCATTGTAATCCTCTTCTTACTTCATCCTTGTGCAGTTGGACTTCGCAGCCGCTCTGTTCATATCATCGCTATATGGATCTGAATTGGTGATTGACATAAGAGGTGAAATAGGCTAGATGTATGTTTTCTTGGACACACGTGCTTATTGCTTGAGTGGGTGTGTCGCTCATCTCTGTTGAAGAGTAAATGAGTGAGTATGACATTTCTAGGGTCAATTGTGAGTCATTTTTAATACATAGGGTGAATTTGATTTCTGCAAGAGAGACTTCAGTAAGCTATTGACGCTTGCTGCAAGTTAATACAAAAAATCAAAGTGAGGGTGGTGTGTTTTTTATTTTTTGAAGTATTTAAAAAGATATTATTATTACTCTATAAAGTTATTCATTGAGGGGATCTAGACGCACTCATGGGTTGCTGTTATTGCCGCTTTAGAATTAGAATGGTTCGAATCCTCTCATATGGCGGTGGTACCACAATATACTATATTTATCTACGCACTAGTTAAGTGTTGTTGTTGCGCATCGAACAAGTTAGAATTGTAAGTAATTGTGATTGAACCGGAAAGATTCGCAATGTTTTGAGAGGTCAATATGTCCATTTTGACTTTAATTGTTGTACTGAACTGGGGAGAGGTTGATCATTGATCTTAACTGGCACCATGGTGTAAATTTATAGAGGATCATATGATGTATTTTGTTGTGTTAGATGTGAAGCTTTATGTCCTCTTAAGTTTTTACGGTGGTGGAATGTTTTCTAGAAGAGAGTAGTGTCTCTGGTAATTGGTAAGTACGTGAAGGTGAAAAGGACATGTGAAGCATGTCTGCGTTGTTCTATGACACTAAATGGGAAAGGTGAAAAAGTCACATCTCACAAAGCTATCTTTTCAGGTAATTCAAGGTTTACTATAAGTATCAGCTATTAAGAGCAGATTATTGCAATAATAGTAGTATAATTTCAGATTTTGAACTGTGATACATAAGTGTGAAATACCTCTCTCAAGCTGGATATGTCAATTTTCTAATCATCTTTCAAGCAAATCGAGGAACCTTGATTTTGTCGTGCTTAAGTTGGAGTAGTTGTGACGAAAGAGAAAATGGAGTGCGATCGGATGTTGCTATATGTACACGAGTTTGAAAGTATAAGAATGTTAACTGGAGTTAGCAGTGTGGAATGATAGAGGTGGACTATTTCTAGACCAGAAAGAGCTTAAGGGGTGTCTATAGGATATAAAAAAGAACTATTAAAAAACACATTATTATATAACATATAAAGGCTCTGTATATAATACGTATGTCATAAATCTCATTAAGATGAGATGTTTCTCAAAGTGAAAGACTGCTCTTTTGGAACAATCTATCTTCATACAAATGCTTAAAGTGCGATAAAAAAAAATTGTGGAGAAAAATACTATTTAAAGGATCCATAGCAGTAGGAGTACAATCCAGAAGGAAAAAAAGACTACAAAAGAATTTAAGGTAAATTCGAAGATGAGTTCAGTTTCTGTGTAGAGAAATTCCAAAGGGGAGTAGTATTTGGCATTGATTCAAGTTCAACACATGAAAAGAGCATTATGCAAAGTCACTGCTATGCTTGGATATCGAATGTGCGGAATACTTCATTTAGGAAATTTCATAGATAGAGTGTATAATATAGATACAGGCGCGACAGAGCATGCGTAATAGATATATCGAGTATTTTGATTACTGGTTTGTGAGAGAAAATTGCTTTCAGTTGAAATTTACAAGTTCTTGTTAAGCGTGAAAGTCCTTAAACAGCCCAATAGATGAGCCGTACGGTGCAAGGACTGAATCCTAGAACTGTGTATTTATTGGCGGGCCTCGGACGTGAAATCAGAAGAGATTGTGGTCTTAGCATAGTCTATTTTCTGTCTTTCAGTTATTAGGCAACTTCGAACGTAACTTCTTTAACCGTGAGTAAAAGTTATCCTAAAACTCTTAATTCCTAGGCAAACTATTTGAAGAGTGATTAAGGAATGTGTGTCGGGTTAAAAACATGGTAAACGCTAGGATGATCTGTGGGTATTTTCCGTTCCATACAAATTTTAAATTTCCTTAGCCAAACGTCGTGTGTTTAGTGGAGGGGTATGTGCGCAGGGCGTTGATGACTAGGATATCCCTCTCACATTTTAAAGGGGGTCAATATGGATATGGATTTGTAACCTGGTTGAGTCAAATTTGTGAGAAGGCGTTTGTTGCCAAACGAGGGGCGTGATAGTATAAGTGTGGGTAGTACATATTGAGTAAAGGATGTAATGTATAAAAGTATGTTTGGGATGTACCTGGAACCACGGACGTGACTATGAGGTATGTCCATTACAAGCATATAGGGTATCAATTGGTTTGGTTCTGTCCCCAAGATTGCACTAACTCACTTCTATTGTTTAAATATTTCTGTTTGGCCATTACCAGGAAGGATAAGTTTTCTTCATATTTGAAGGGGGAGTTGGCCCCGCTGTTTTCATGTAATATGTAAAGGTATTGTCAAAAACAATTTGTTTTTGAAGCAACTTGGGGTTATAACACCCTTGTTATATTTTCTGTATTTCTTCTGCGATGTGATGCGTAGTGTTACCCAAGCTGTGATGAATCTCTGGTTTTGGTTTAAACGACACCTTGAGTATCAAATGTTAAGGGTAGTACTGGAGGAGTGAGCACCTAGAAATTTTTCCTTTTGATCGTTGGGTTCCTTATCTTGTGGTTGATATGCTATAACCGGTGAATTCAACTCTTGAACACTAGGGTTGATTTTTTTGCGTGTATTGTGATTGACTGGATAATGGAAGTTGTGTAACAAAGCATTAATTGTGGGGGGGTCCGTAGTCTTTCTATTATCTTTTGTTAACACGATTCTCGAGGGATCAAATTGTTTTGGCATCTGTGAGTCATCGTTCTGGGTATTGGTGCTTCGTTTGTTGGTATATCCAGGTCCTCATCCTTATTCTGGGGTGGGAGAGAGCAGTAATATATCCTTATTAATGTTTAGAAATCATCCTTTTCTAAATGAATGTATTATCCCCTTCGGCTCCTCCTGAAGCTCCATTAGAGTAACTGCCGGCTATAGCCCTTTGACCAGGTAGCAGAGAATGAGAAACAATGTTGAAAATACGAAGACTGTAAAGACTATTGGTTAGGCTAGTCAGATTGGGACTGTTAATTAATTCGTTAGTGCAATGCAAAACTGAAGTTCTTAAACTGTTTTCAAAAAATTTTAAACAGAAAAAGAACTAAAGTCTCAAGTATTTGTGTTGCCGGAAAGTTTTTCAGAGAAGAAAAACGTACTCAGTTTTTGCAAAAAAATATTTTTTCAAAGTTGTTACAAAATAAGGTCATGTAGTTCAAAAAGTATTTTCATTGTGTTTCAATATATTTTTTTTTTTCGGGAAAATTGTTGTATGTTCGAAGAGAAAATATGTAAGTTCTATTTAAACTCAAACAAAAGAGTTTTAGATCAGTATTAACACTGTTATTAATAATTAGAAATTATTTTTTCGGTTTTAATTATTATGTACTGGTTTAAAGTTATCATGAGATTAGTTTAAAAATTCAATTTTTGCACGTGGTTGTGATTCTGAGTTGCAAAAGTTAAAAGGATTTTATTTTCTTTCATTATTTTTAAGAAAAAAAAAAAATTAATCAAGTTCTAAAAAATGAAGAAATAATTTTCTTGTTTTTATTAATTATTTAAAGTTCTATTTTCCAAAAAAATACAAATAATTTTTCTTTAAAATTATTTAAAAATGAACAAAATTATGAATTTTATTCTAAGTTATCCTAAAAAAATATTCCAAATGGGTATAGGTCAACTTATTTGTATCATTATTTGTCAAAGGTTATACCCAACTTTGATTTGTTCTAACTGTCTTCAAAGCTTCTTCTATGTTTTCGAAGTTGTTCTACTGTTCTTCTACATTATATTTCTTAAGTTAGAAATCAAATCAACAATTAATTATTACCATTCTGTATATATTCGTGGTCTTCTCTAAATTTTTGTGGTGTAACGCAAATAATATTTAGGTCAGAAAATCTATTTTTCAAGTTTTTTAGGAGTCTAAATAATAAATTCACTTCTATTTTTTAGGTCAAAGGAACAATTTCTTAACATGTTTTTATTAGGGTCACAACAAATTACATAATTTTCTGGTATTTAGGTCATCGGGCAATTTTCTTGGTCGGATTGAGCCTTTTTTCGACCTTGATATTGACCTTGTTACCTTTATCTCTCGGACCCTTTTGACCCTTTGGATGAACTGGTGGATCTTTTGGTGACACCAGTCGACCCTATTGGTGACGCCCAGGTTGCCTTTCCACTGGTTCTTCGAGGTGCACCTTTTCATGGATGTCTAGGGTCTTCGTCTAGCAAGGTTATCTACCTCACTTTGATAATTCATTGAATTACGTTTGTTGTTTGAGAATAACACAAATTTCGATAATTAAAAACACTTTTATTTACTTTTTAATTCACGTAAAACAAAGAAAAAACACTTGTTGGGCTTCTTAGCGCATACTAAAAATCGAAATTCGAACAAAAATATTAAAAAAATATCACTTAATTTTTATCCCGGGGGTCAAAGGGTTTTCTCGTTATCCTATGACTTTAAAAATTTACCAAAACTGTAAATATCTCGCGGGAAGCTACACAACTAGTAAATTGATGCAAATATTGTATAATGAAGTAAATTAATAATTTGAGTAATTAAATAAACACGTAAATCGATATGTCTAGTATAATATATTATATAATATATATAATTATATACTAGTATATATATATTATATATAATATAATATATACATATATATTATATAAACGATGTGGATTGTGTGTGATTTTGTGTATGCTATGTACGAAGCGCGATAACAAAGTAAAGAACTGAGCTGAGGGCAAATGACTCAAATGAACGGGGGTAGGATGACGAAGAAATGAGGGACGTTGGGCCGAGATCTCAATCCCTCACTTTACTCTTTGGGAGGGATAAAATCCCTTCCTGGCAATTTCCCACTTCAAGCGACCAATTTCCTTTCTCCCTCCAGCTTGGAGGCATCCCTCTTTTCCGATGTCTGTTTAGTATCCCTCAACCTTTTCTCTTATCCCCTTTGTTCCATATTTATTGAATCGAATATAACCAAGTTGTACAACTTATGACAATAACATCTTCTTACTATGTGTATTCTATGCTGCTAATGCTTAAATGTTTTGAGAGTTTCACAGTAATCTTAACTAGCTTATTACTTACTAATTTATTAAAAACTTTACTAAAATGATTCTCTAAGTCTATACTATCTTTTAGTAAATAAAAAAATTCATTTAAATTTTAAATTAAATTAATTATTAAAGGGGTGAATTACATATTTCTATTGTATACTAAAAATCTTCCACTTGGACATCAGGAAATATGCATCAATATATATTATATTTATATTATTTTGGTTAGTAATTTTTTGCCTTTAAAAAAACAAAAAAAAAGAACAATGAAAATATGAAGACAATACTGTAAAAATCAAATTTAATTTTTATTAAAACAATATTCTTTACTTATATAGTGCATCTTCATAAAAGCTTTTATTAATTAATTTCATTCATAAACTTTTACCTTCTCAAGCTATAAAGTAGCCTTTTCCTTTTTCTATTGGCTATTATGGTGATTTTTTCTAACACAGATTTGTAAAATTTTTTGTTTTTACAGATTAGAAACACTAACAATTGTGTTTTCTTTAAATTTATACCCACTTTTTGTGTTGGACATTCCCAAAACGAAATTAAGACATAGTATTATTAAGTCCCGAAAAGACTGAATATATAAACAGTAATTCCCTTTTGTGCTAATTTGCTTTAATTTAGATTTTTAAGTTGAAATGGGTTTTATTTTGTGAAATTTATTTTGCTGGCTCCTCACTGTGAAGCTCGGAAATGGATTTCTCCAGACCTGTAGACTGCTTGACAAAGGCTTTTTTTGGATTTGACAGTCATTGTTGGTACGTAGCGAGGATATCACAAATTCACGGATATGTCTAAATGAACAGATGTGGCCTCTTGTGGCCCAGAATGCTTGGTTCGTATAACGAAGCAATCCTCGAGAGGGCCGTTCTTCTATACGGTCTATTATCTTGTAGTCGAACTAGCACTACATAGTGCTAAACGAAGGAAGTCGGGGCAAGATGAATTGCAAAGAATGAGGAGATTACGCTCGGACGGAATCCTGAATGAAGGAAAGGGCAGTCTGGTGTTTTTTGGGCTCTTTACGTTCTGTCACGAGATGGAGGGTTGAATACGCGGCATTCTGATATTTTTAATTAACTACAAAAATTTTTCTAAATTCCAGAAACTCCAAAAGATAACAGTTCCCAAACTGTATTCCAGAATAAATAGTGGTCTATAGAAACCACTTCCAAAAACCTTAAAGAAAAATAATTGGATTACATCATTCATAAATTTTATGTTCTTTAAATATGAGAGACTAAATATTAATATTTAATAGTTAATCTTTTTATTTATATTAATTTTAAATTTTCAATATAAATCTATTTCATAAATTATTTTAAAATAAATTTTAGTTATTTATCCCATTTTTTAATTTTACATTCATATTTTTTTTAAAAATAAATAAAGTATTATTGCATTTAATTATTAATTACAATTAGTTATAATTTTCAATAGAATAATTTAACATTTCATGAGATATGCCATTCTTAATTTTTTAAACTAAAATATTACATTCAAAGTCTAAACAGGCTTTAAATATTTTTTACAAGAATTATTATTATTTATTATTATTATTATATTATTATTACTATTTATTTAAATCATTCACATTATTACCTTTGCACAGCGATGACAAATGTTTTTTAAGTGAAAGTGAGAACGTCCTTTTTTTGTCTCATAATCACTTGCCTTTGTTCTTTCAATTTTACAATTAATAAGAGAAATTTAGTAAAAAAGCATAACAATTTTTGCAATATAATTTATTATAAATATATATTATTTATTATTATATATATAATAATTATGATCAAATTTATATATATATATATTAATCATGTTATATTTTGACAATAATAAAACTTCTATCTTTAATATTTTTCGCGCCTCTTACAACAAACAGAACTATTTCGTTAGTTGTTAGCTGAGTGGTTGTTAGGCCCAAACGAACGACTTTTCTCTGTATCCAACCCGTTCTTTAAATGAACGCTTTCCCCCCTTCTCTCTCTCTAAACCATACTCAAAGTTCCATACCTATAAACCTCCTGTAAGTTTACTGCGTCCCTATGTGCCATCATTCTCTCTAATAATACTAAATAATCTGCCTGTAAGTACAGCCTCAAAATGGATTTCTTATAAATCTAGATTTAAATCTTGATTCCTAGATTGATTCTAGATTGATTCCTTAGATAGTAATGGATTTTTGGGAATAGATATTTCAGATTGAGAATTTGAGTCACAACGGATTTCATACATCTCTGGGGGCAACTTTTACATCAAAACTTAAAAGAGTGTTGAGTCAAGTAATAAAATTGCTATTAATTGAAAATTTGTTAAACCAGAAATGTTGCAAAGAGAAGCTTAATGAATTTTTTGAGATCTTAATTTGGACAAGGATGGTCATTGCATATTATTTATCTTCAAACTATCGATTATTTGATTATTTAATTTATTGGGTGTGTAAATTAATTTATACAATATATATATTATATATCTATATATATATATAATATATATATATATATATTATATATATATATATATATATTATTATATATATAAATTAAGGTCTTCAAATTGCACTGTATATTTTCTTTTATTTTCTGTCTGGCATATATTTTTTAATGTTTGTCTGTCGCTGAATTCACGGGTACGAGGGGCCTTCCGAATTGATTTAACAGCTTTGGGCCGCGCCATGTATCGACATACTGAAAGTTCTACCGGAGAATAATGTCAGGAAGAAGCCAGCTGTATTCAAGCACAAAGCTAGTTGACTTTAAGCAATATGAAACGAAATTAAATTTAGAAAACAAAAATATAATACGTTTAGTAATTGTAATTACTACTATTCATTATCTATCATTGATGTATTTTTTTTCAGGTTTTTCTACTACAACCCTTAAACGTCGTCTGGCAAACATGTAAGGTTCTATTTTTATTTCGCCAAGATTTGGGGGGCAAGTGCCCACCCAGTACATATAATATATTATTATTATAATATATATATATATATATATATTTATATTCATATATATATATTCTATATATATTTATATAAATTATTATATATATATATATATACGGGGGTCAGTGCGGTACTATTAATTTAGGTTATCAGTAATAATATTCCTTCCATAAGGGGGTAGGGGGGAATGAATAGACGCTTATTTTTGAAGTACGGAGTAACGGACCTCCGGTTACTTTAGCGTTTTTCTTTTCAATGTAACGAGCACCGATGTAAAGATTCCGTTTATAATTTTCATAAATCCGTCTTTTTGAATTCCGTTTCATTTTGTTCGACTTTTCTTTGATGTTGATATGCCAATTGACCCACTGGTCAAGTTAAAAATCTTTTATACTATATATAACTATATTATTTATTCTATATATAATATATATATTATTATGATATATATATATATAAATATTATTATATTATAATTATATTATTATATACTGTTATTATATATATATATATATATATATATATATATATAATATATATATATATTATATATATATATATAATATTATATATATATATATTATAGTATATATATTATATTATATATATATATATATTAATATATATTTAATGTATATATTATATAATTATATATAATCTATATATATATATATACTGTATATATATATATTAATAATTATATATATAATATATTATATATTATATAATATATTATATATATATAATATATATATATATATATATATATATATATATTATATATATTATATATATTACTGTAATATATATATATAAATATATATATAATATTATATATATAATTAAATTATATATAATTATATATATTATATTATATAATATTATTATCTTTTTATACTGTATATATATATTATATAATATTATATCTATATATATATATTATATATATTATATATATATATATATATATATATATATTATATATATATATACTATATATATATATATATTTTATATAATTATATATATATATAATATTTTTATATATATATATATATTTAAATTATATATTATATTTAATATATTATATATATATATATATATATATATATATATTATAATATTATATATTATATCTATTATATATCTATATAATATAAGGAATAAGGGAATCTGCATAGAATATTGAATAGGGATGGTCCTTTTGTAACTGATGAAATGAATGTGACAAGAGTGTGGTGGGAACACTTCGATTCTGCATAACATTGGAATTAATGAAGAGGTGATAGTGAAGTATGTGGTTTGATGGTGCAAGAAGGAATAGGTATTTTGGGATGAAGTCATTAGTAAGGCAGTCAGGTTTGGGTAGAGCGAGAAAGTTGAAGAAGGGTAAATGCTGCAGGTATAGATGAAATTAAACGGGTGAAATGGTCAAGAACGGACGGCAGATGGTGATTAACTGGATA
>JABUQX010023386.1:42500-60112 GCA_015478945.1 Trachelipus rathkii
AATAATAATAATAATAATTATTATATTATTAATCGTTGGTGGATGTAAAGGGACTAAGTCTTGAGTGCGCTAGGGTCTTACATGAGGGTATGTTACCTTTGTTAATGTATAGTAGTGAGACTATGGTCTGGAATAAGAAGTATAGATCAAAAGTCCAATGTGTTCAGATGATAATTTAAGGGGCGTGCTAGGTGTGAGAAGAATTGATAAAATGGGAGATGAATGCATTGGGGAGTTGTGAGTTGTGTGTGTGCGCAATAACAGGCGGATAAATGACGAGAATAAATGAAAGTACGTTGAGAAATGTATTGGTCATCTGGAAAGGATGTAAAGATAGGTCGGTTCGTTAAGGGCGGCATGTATAGTGCGTGAATGCGGATGTTGGGAATCGACGACTGGGAACCGAAGAAAAAAGTGGATGGAGTCAGTCACAGGCCTTGGAAGTCTGGAGGAGGAAGTAAGTTGGCAGAGGCGAGAGAAGGGTCGCATAAATATGTGAGTGAATTGGCGGGTTTGTGAGTGCGTTGTTTGTGGCCCACCTGGGCCAGGATGTACTCCTACATTGACGAATTATTTGCCAGTAGCTTGAAGTTACTGCGTCGCATGGTCAGTGAAGCCTCTTAGGGTGGATTTTCTGACTGCGACGAGTTCTTACTAATAGTATAAAGGGGGCAGGATAAAGCTGCTTCATATTCGACTTTCGTTGTCAATATTTTTCTACTAATTATGCTTTCCGTGCATGTCACGCACCTGTAACCCCAGATATTGGGATAAAGCGGTAGATGATGTATGATGATAATTTATCGATCATCATCCATGACTTTATATTTTATTTCATAATATATCATGTATATATAACTATATATACAAATATATAATATAGTATTAAATAATATTTATGATTAATTTAAATTAGTAATATTTATATATATATATATATATAGTAGTTAAATATAGTTGGGTGGTATATATGATTGATATATGCTTAATACATAGTATAATGGTGTTTATAATTCTTTTTATACTTATAATATTGATAATATAATATCTATATATATATACTTCTTATTATATATATATATATATATATAATAGTAAATATAATATAAATAATATATTAACATAAGATGTAGATAATATAATACTATATATCATATATATATGTATTAATATATACATTAATATTATATATATATATAATAGTTAATATAATGTATAATATATAATAAATAAATATAACTAATATAATGAATATAAATAATACTAATAATGATGAATATAATGACTACTATTGATTACTCTTATCTATAGTATACTCATATATATATATATATATTAGGTATTATATACATAATAAAATAATATATTATATATTATATATATATATAGTAGACGATAAATATTTTTTAAAAAAATAATTTATAAAATATGAATGCAACTCACCATGTCAATGCTATTTGTAAATTTTATAATTAAAATTAAAAGAAAATCAAATTTTGTAAAACTAATACGTAAAATTATTTATCTAATTTAAATACACGTTGTTTTGTGTATTTGCCTGTTTTCTTATCCACCTTCATACCTTTATAAAAAAAATGTAATATATTTAGTGAATGTCTGTTAAAAAGGTCGGTGTTGATTAAAAATTAGTTTTTCATGATCATTACAAAAAGTATATAATGTTTCTTTTTAATTTTTTATCATTATTTATTAGTTAGTTAGTGTAGTAATCATTAATATTTCCAAATGACGTCTTTTATTTAATATACACTCCGGAGTGTGATGGGGTCAAACGGTAAAGTTCTTACTTAGGAGTTTATTTCTTATAAAGATTGGAAGGATGTACATGTATCTAGTTGTTGTATTTTATATTACATATAAAGGCAGTAAGAAAAATTATATTTTATTTTTAAATTCTTAAACAAAAACTATAAAAATGTCATTGTAACTTCATACTAAAGAAATTAGTAAGTCATTTAGTAAATATTGTGTCAATAGCATTTCCTTTAGCTTCTCTCTCACCTATTGTTGAGATGGATGAGACAAGAACTCGTTCAGCATATCTTTTAAAAGTTCTTTAAGTTGGTTTTCATCATCATCTGAGTAGGTACAGATGGTGGAGTTACTTGTGCTCATGTTTGGACTTGTCGTTCTGGTACTGGTGTATTTAGTTGGAGCTGACGCTGCAAAACCTAGTAAGCGATGTGCGAGGATATATATTGCATCTTCTTCTGCCATGTTGGGATTGTTTTTTGTGGATGCTTCATTTTTCTAATTCACAAAAAGATAAAAGTAATTAACTAATTATATTCACTTACTATAAAAGGAGAAAGAAAGTTATCTTTTGTATGTTATTCTACTTATCGATGCAATTCTTTCATAACTTAATGAAAAATGAGAAAATGAAAAGAAATCCATTTTTCATACCTACCTTCATCGAATCTTCAATTTTTGCTGAAACATCATAAGCTTGTTTAATTATTGCTCGTGGCAGAAAGGTTGATGATGCTAAGGAAAGTCCATAATTTTTACTTTCGTTGATTCCTTTCTGAAGAAGGTGACTTAAACGAAGCTTGTTATCGTCAGTTAGCGAGTTTTCCATATGGTAACTAAGGGAGAAAAACATCATTTCACTACTAAAGTCCTACCATAGTCCATGTTATATTGTATCCTACCCATGAAAAACACTAGTACATTATTATGAACCTATTCCTAATAAAAGGCGCATCACTAAGATGTCATGCCTCGAGAATTATTTTAACAAAATTCATATGTTGGATATGTACAGCATGCATCAGAAAAGCTACAGAATCTGGGACAAAATCAATATGTGACTACAAAAAAAGAAAGGAATTCGAAAGAGTTTGATACAAATGTTCAAGTTGTTAAAAGGATAAGGATACAAATACAAAAAAAAATTAAAAAGGTATAAAGCGTATAATCTAAAATCTATTTTGATATTTTTATGGCTGTTATCCTCGAAAAGCACGTATAGACAGCTCAGCCTCGTGTGTCTCGTTACAATCGAACTTTACTTTCTCGTTTCTGACCTAATCAGAAACTGGAGAAGTTTGAGTAATGAAATACTGCACTGTTGCATGGAGACCAGCTAAAAACGGACAAATGTGTTGCAATTTTGAAGCCAATCTTGACCAATTTAATTATACTGTTTATTGTTTCTCACAGGAGGAAAGAGACATTGGTTTAACTTGTAGGAGTAGTATTGGTAGTAGTTAGGTATTATTTTAGTGTGTAAATAACGAAAGTGTATGATTTATGTTTATACTTATTTTGTCAATTTGGTATCCAATATTTTAAACCCATACCAGTATTTTTCTACCATTTTATTTGGTTAAGAGAGGTATATTATATCCACTCTTGCTTGCTATATATTTCTATATATTTACGTATTAATATGTTGTGGGGGGTATGATCTATTTTCAATTATTCTTTTCTATATTTTTGATATAGATACACGACAATATCACTACTATTCTTTATATTATATTACTTCTTAACTTTCATGCTATTGATTAAGATAATATGAAGGGAAATATTCTACATAAGCTTAATAATTCATTGTATCTATTCTAAGAATACAATAATATATGGTAATATTCTTCCATATTTGAATTATTATTATATCATAAATAGGAAGTGGTCTAGAAGGGTATATAGAGAGATATATCATTTCAATGATAATGAGCCGTATATGTCCTAAAAAATATGATTTGGCTGATTCTCTATAGTGCCTATTCTAGGGAGGTTGATATATAAAATAAGGTAAGTGCTTAAAACGTAATATAGTATTACTGTAGATAATTATAATTATATATATATTTAATATTCAATATATATATAAGTATATATACGTTATATATAATTTCCTTTAAAATTAACATATATATTATATATAATATATATAATATATAGTATATAACTAATGTATATATAATTATGTACTTAAAGAAGTATTAATATTCGTACTTATAGTAAGCTGCTTATGGATAATTATATACATTATTACATTATTATAGTATTAGTATAAGTCAGATTCGTATGAGATTCTATAGTATATATGAACTATATACCTATATATATTAATACTGTAGTTCATTGTTTCGTAGGTTGTTTCATTAGCCTGCGATATCTCCCAAATGTTAAAGCAAAGGAAGGAAACACATAAAGGTTCCGGATGTATAAAACTGGAAAGAGATCAATAAACAAAACTATGACAACTTCGAAAAGTTGGATAGGTATAATAATTTATAAGAATAATAATAAGTCTATATACTGTAAATAATAATAGATAATTAATAATAATTTAATACTAATAATAAAATAATAATAATTATATATAAATATAAATAATAGATAATTAATAATTAATCAGTGCATGAAGATTAATAATATATTAATAATAATCCAGTAATAATATAATAAAATACATAATCAATAAAATAATAATAATAATTCAAAAAATAATAATATGAAATAAATATATTAAATAATAATAATGTTAAGTAATCATTTCATATTCATAGATCTTGGTTATAGTATAGTTTTCTTTAAAACAGATTCCATCATTGAATCTATTGAAGTAATGCTTAAGAGATTTTTCATGTTAACTCATGGCGCATAATTGTTTCTCTTGTGATCTGTGTTCGCAGAGTAGGTGAAATATTAGACTACTTGTCTATACTGCATGTATCATACCGTTAAATATTGGGATATAAATATCCACATTAACCATTAACGCACTATTCTTTCACCGTCGAGAATGTTCACCTGTTTGTTGTTTGTGGTGAGAAGGATGCGGTGGAGCGAGGGTGGCGGTGAATTAACACTGTCATTCTGTAGTGATGCCGTATATTGTGGGCGAAGAAACAGCAAATCTGAGTGAATTAAAAAAGTTAATATAAAAATTATTTTCCACGAGATCGGAAGACCATGGTGCATGGGAACACTATTCTGTGATTGGAGAGCACGGTGATGGATGTGCCGAATTCTCGGGGCGCATCAATAATCAACACTCTCCAAGCTAACGGGATCAGAGAAGGTTTCCTCCATACGGAAGAAGACTTCAGTCAGAATGATAAATACAGACCTGCCACTAAAGTGGGTCTTAGTTCGCGTTGAGGTGTAAATTGATCACTGACTAGGTTGCGTACTGAAGCATCAGAAAATAAAAAGGAGTTTACAGCTTGAAGTCTGATTCTAGGTGTCGGTTTCGCTCTCCTAGGTCGAGCGCCCGTGAGAACAATTTCAGGGGAGCGACGTGAACGAATGACTGTGAATAACCCCGCCCCCAAGTCACAATCAATTTTTGCCTAACGCTATAATTTCTTCCAAAAGCCTTCAAACAAACGCCATGTCACTATACTGTTAAATATCGATAGCTCTTTGTGGAGGTAGTAGTATATCCTCATTTATCAAACATAAAACATCCTGACATTGCATTCAAACAAATGTCTAATATTTATATATATAGCTTATATATATATATATATTATATATATATATATAAGAATAAGTAGAGATAGTTTAGTTTTATTGCAGAGCATATTAACATTTGCCTATAGATAGCAAAGTTATATTGTGGTATAAACTATTTATATTAATTAATATATAATATATATATTAATAACTAGGTAATAATGTATTAATATAGAATTATTAATTATTTACTAATATTTAATAGGTAAATTAAGCTTATATATGTATAAATTTACATATTTTGTTAAGAATAGATTTAAATTTAATTTTTCATAATAATCTATTTATAATTATAAATTACTATTTGAATAATAGATATAAAGTAGAAGCGTTTAGTCTTTATATCCTGTAGAACACATTTACAATTCTTAATTATGTAACTATGTATTATATAATTACTATATTTATTTATATGTAGTCTAGTATAAATGAAAGAGCCAATTTGGTGAGTTCTGCTGTATATATAAAAATTATATGAGTGATGCTTTTTGTTATTTTTTCAGAGTTTTGTATCCCTATGTTTACCTGTTCATAAAAACCTTTAAGTTGATGGTACAGCTCTTCTTCGTAACGATGTTTATCGTGGTTTTGACTTCATCATTAAGGGTGCCTACTCTTTTTATGTTGTAATTTTCCGTACTCCTTTTGGGCTAAACGGCAAATAGTTAGAGAGTAGAGTTATATTAAGGGTTGAATTAGGATTATATTATTAGGTATGACGTAACCAAGAAATGGCGTGAGTTCGAGGTTTTGAAGGTGTAAATTGATACTTTCATACTACGTCTTTACTTTTTCGTGTGGTATTACTCTGATTTACAAACGAATGTCTGTTTCATTTATATTAATGATTGGTTTTGTTTTTGTCATGATTGTCCTATTAGTGAGCTAAGTGCGCTAACATCCCTGCCCAGAAAGTACTAATATTTTAACACCACACGATAGAAAACCTACAGACAGATCCAACCAGACTAACTATAATCTGTGCTACGTTTGAAATTATATATGATATAAATTATTATGACTTTAATACGTTACTAACTTATATAATAATGAGTTCATATATGCTTCTATAGCATATGATTTTAGTCTCAAAGTTTACTTAGAATTGCTGTTATATATACTCTTATACTATATTTAATATTTTCTTTGTATATATTATTATTAATAATTTACAATTTACTAATAGCTCAATCTTATTGTTTAATATATACTATATATTAATATATATATATTATATATATAGGGGTTGACCGACGCAGCAGGTTGCGGGTGCGTGCGGTCGTGTGTGGTCTGCTAAATCAAAAAATTCAGATTGAACCTGTATGTATATTGTGAGTGTGAGGTGCAGAAGAAAAAATAAATATGAAGATTTTTTTATATATTTATTTTTTATATATACAAATATAAGAATGTTCTACACAACCTCACGGGAAGCCTTATTTCAGAGAGGAACCTCTCGTAGGTAATTTCTAATCCTAGGATCGAACCCGCGACCATTGGCAGCACTAAAAAATTAATCGTGGCTCAAAGGAATGCCTTGTTACTCAGGAGAAGTGTAGGTAAAGAGTCTAACGAGAAAATTCATTGTGCTGTGGGCAGGTGGAAATAACCCGCTGATTTTACACATATCAGGCACAGCCCGCACCGCACCAGTCTTCCCGACAGAATTTCTTAAAATATTGAAAAATGTAGCGGAATAAAGTAGAAAATTGAGTTTGGATTTATATTTTATATACTATTTTCCAAGCTCTAATCTATACTGTAAACCTGACTAATATTATATATTATAGATGTATATATATCTAGTATCTATAATATAGGATATAATATTATTGCTTATCCAATTAAGTATTACTGAATATATTTTATAACAATTTAATTTAACTTATATATAAAAATATCTAGTGGCGTGGCTCTAGCGCAGGTGAGCTGAAAATAGTAATTTAGTCCTGGGCCCGCGCTTATTATAGCCTCGGCGCATGTAGAGGCTATTACTAGATTTATACGTCACCTCAATATTATTAAAATAATTTATATTATTATATAATAAAAACTAATAATAAGTAAATAAGTTTTCTATATATTAAAATTAATTTATAAAATTTATATCTATATATATTATTATTTAAATTAATATATAATATGTACTATATATTATATATATAATATATATATGTAAAAATTTATATTATATAAATTTAAGAATGTTTATATACTAAGCTTCTACTCCCCTTATATTAATTTTATACTTTTAATATTAATAAACTTTTCTCCAATGCTAGGAAGTCCAGCTGTTATTTATCAGACTCCCAATCCCACAAAAAAGGTAGCCACTCGATTCTTAACTAGCGACCTATTGGCATTAACTTGTATTCTACTAATAAGTCTTTGAAACTCTCCTTAACTCTCATTCCTCTTCCAGTGTTTCTTGGCATTTCCTTCTTTCATGATCTCATTAACAGTATGGCTTTCGACGTTTGTATGATTCAATCTGTGATCGTATCTCTTTAAAATAATTCGACTTGTGAATCTACTTGGTCTTCTTGGCGCCTTAAATGTGATCAATTGGGGAGTTCTGTGTGGTGCGCTTTTATGACATATTTCTCCAAACTTTTTGACAGGTATGGCATATGTTCGTACGCTTACTCCTCTAAGAATACTTCCTTTGGATTTCCTCTTGTTAAGGCCTACTCTTGTTCTAGTCTTTCTTCAGAATACAGTGTCTATAATTTCAGCTCTTGTTGAATGGAGCAACCTCTTCTCCTTTCTTATTAATTGTGGTGTTCCTCAGGGTTCTGTTTTATCTCCAACTTTATTCCTATTTTTGCATCACGATCTTCTAGCTGCACTCTAACTCATGTCATAAATTTTTGTTTATGTGTCGATGATACCTCTCCATGTCTTCCCTCATTATTTAATTGTGATTCGCCATCGTTTGTTATTACTTATAGAGTTGTTTTCTCGTCTAACAGTTTCTGATTCATTCTTGCCGATTAAATGTGGATAGTGTATATCTATTCAGTGTGGGTTGCTAGAGCCAGTTAAATTCTTTGTGAAAAGTATCTTAACTCGCTTTGAACTCAACTTCTTATCATAATCTCCCTCTCTTAATAAATACTTCCCAACATATTCCTCATGTGTTTTATATAGTCTAATTGGTCCTATTGTCAATCCGTTAACAGTCATAATAACTCATATCTTGGACCTAAACATAAAATTATAAAGGTGAATTGTCTTTGGAGACAATTGCATCATAACATAAGGTTTTGCTAAAAAAATAGCGACTCAAAAAAGCGCTGGGAAATTGCCTGTTCAGATGAGTATGAAATTTTTGATTATTCTCTCATATCTCAGTATTCTCTTAATTTTTATGAATCTCAGGGTAATATTATTAGTATAGATGTCTTATTCGTCCCATGTAATACGCCGTAAATTATCTGTTAATACCCAACATTTGGGGTAGCAGAATACCGGCTTTGCCACTCCATCCTTTATATGGATAGGAGTTGAAGCCTTAACGAGAAATACATAAGAGGCTTAAAACTTGTTCTTTCCCTATTCTCTGACAATCACGCTTTTGAAATCTCTTCTTTTCTGCGTCGTGTAAGATAATGGGTGCTCCTTTGTTTTATCCTCTTTTTTCTTATTACGGTGAATACAACGGCAGGTAATGCTCGCGAGAATTGATCTCATCGCATTCTCATTACAGCTAAGGCGTCGCCCTCGTTCAGACCTAAGAGGGTAAGTCTTGATAATGTCTTCGAATGATTAAATTGTTGTGTAATATTGGAGACTACTAAGATTCACATCGTTCTTGTGGTACATTTGACTTCTTATAATTCGCAGGCCATATTTCTGTTTTGTGGACTCTATGCCTTTTCTTATTTAGTTTTCTGCCTCTCGAAATTAATTTAATCTCCCTTTTAGTCGCATCTGCGCTGCACCATGAGGGAATTGGTCACATTTAGGCTTAGTAAGTGGTCAGGATGGGTTCTCATGTTTATATTCTATTTTAATTTTTATTTCTTTATGTTAATTTATTTTATTTTATTTATTTTATTATTTTGTTTATTTTTTATAGCCAACTAGCTTTTAGATGGTATAGTTTCTTAAAATGTTCAGGGCTCCATTTTTGATATAATGTCTGTTAGTCGTGCTCGTGAGTGTGGTATCATGTAAATATATATATTATATATATATATATATATTGTTTATTGATATACTGTATTATAATAATATATATATATATAAATTATGTTTTTATATAACTATACATTGTGCGGATTTTAATACTTTATATACTTTGTTTGACCCCTAGCCTATTACTTTAGTCTGTTCTAAAGTTCTTTTGTTCTTCCAAAGGTGGCTTATCTAGGCTGTTTTAGTTTTTATCAAGAGTTTTGTTCGTGTGAACTTTTCTGAAGTTTGTGTTTCTGGAACATCTCTAAAATTTGTTCCATAGATTAAAAAAAATTTGTTTATTAGAGCAAATTTTTTCTGTTCTTGTGTTCAGTAGGACATGTTCTTTAATGACCTGTTGTTCTATTAGAAATTTCTGGTGTCTAGCTGGAAAAATTTTTTTTGTTCTGGGGTCAAAATAGAACCATTTCTTGTTCTGTTTTTACTAAAACTTTTATTCTTGTTAAAAAGAATTTTTAAATTTTTGAATTATAATTAATTCACAATATTTAACTATATACGATTTTATATTTTTATATATAAATAAAAACAAAGAAAACACAAAAAAAACACTTCATTTGGGGCTTTTTAGCCACAAACGAAATATTTGGAATTTCTACTTTTTCAATTTTTACGGGTAAGGTCATTTCCCTTTTTGTTCTTACGATTTTAAAAGAAATTTTTTAAAGCTGTATATATATATATATACGATTATTGTTAATGATTAAAAGAAATGATTAAAATATGCATAATAAAAAAGAAATTGATTTACAAAAAAATGCATTAATTAAAAGAAAACACAAACATATTTATATTTATATATTATATATATATATATTATTATATTTTATATATATATTATTATATATATTATTATCTAATAATATATTATATATATATATATATATATTATATATATAATTATTATATGTTGCACTTTTATCAACACACCCAAAAACCTATATATATATATATATATATATATTAATTAGTATATATATATTATTAATTATATTATATTATATATTTTATTAATATATTTATATATATATATTATGTAGATATGTTGTTGATGTAATTATAGCGGAAAGAGAAGAATAAGCTTGAAATTGCTTTACTCAGTCAATGGGGTAGTTCTATTTATCGGTTCAAGTGATCATGCCATTTGTCATCGTCCTTTCCCATGTGGTCCTTTATGTTTTACTTCCGTTCCAGCGTATTCCCTCTTTCATTTTAACCTTTCTTCTTATATCAAGTCTTATGATGGTGAATGAGTATTACTATTTACATTTTGCTTGATCCTGATTTATTGGAGCTCGATTTTTTATACATATACGAAAAATTCATCGCACATACTTTTTATTTCAACAACTATATTTTATGGAGTTTTATGAGACGCTGTCTGTTATTTGCGATTTTATACTCTTTCTTAGCTTATTACTTTTAATTTAGATATTACTAAAAATTTCACAGAAAATGATTTATGAGTCTATTTCTAGTCTGAAGGACTAAAATTTAATTTTGATGACATATGTTCTTCTTTATTCGATATATAAAAACAATGCTACAGTGAACTATCCGCACAGTGCCTAGGGCTTTGCAATTTTGGTTCGGCCGCAGGGCTTGCCTTGCATAAAGTATAACGTATGCCGTCATTAATAATGTATATATATATATTATATATATACTTATATTATATATAGAAATATATAACATCTATATTATTCACCCTCAGTAAGATTAACTATTACTATTGCAAGAAATAGATATGAATATCATAATACATTATTTATTATATATTAATTATTTTATATATTTTTAGGAGTTGGATTACTGTTTATAGGCATAATAGCATATATAAAAATAGAAACAAAAAAAAAAAAAAATAAAATAAATAATAAGTTATTAAATTATACTATAAAATTAATATATATATTATATATAATAAATTTGTATTTATTTACCTATAATTAATAATATTATATATATAATATATTATAATATATATAAATATATATATAACTATAGTATTAATAATATTATATATATATATAATAATATAATATGCCCCTTCAGTAGTGCAGTAGGCTAGATTACTTCAGGCGAATATGAGTATGAGAAGAGTGAAAGGATTTTTATAAAATAGTTATTTTTTAAGAAGATTAACTGATGTATAGGGTCTTCTTTATAGTTTTTTTTCTATTTAACTAACACGCTTTGACACGTCTGGATATTCCTACGTTCCGAGGTTTATAAAATTTAGCAAGCGATAGGAAACCTTAAGACCAAGATAGCTTTATTCCATTAATGATGTTAATTGCGTATTTGTCTTTTCATTAATTTGAGTACATTTTTACCAATAACAAATGTAAGACACGAATACGTAAATTTTAAGTAGGGAAGAGAAGTGCTCTTGCAATATCGTTTCTTCTCTCTCATCATTTTTTATTCTTACATGCATGTGTCTGTTGTTATGGTTTTGTTTGCAGCTTCTTATTCGTGTTGCTGCTCATACCAGTTGTTGTATCTCTTTGTTGCCTTCTCTGATTGTGTAGTTAATCATCTCTTGTTCGTTTTGTATCTTGTTGCGTCATTTATGTGATTCGTGTTGTTTACCTGTTGTTGAATATCTGGTTTGTGGCCTAGATTCTATGAAGCATTTTTCGTTCTGGGTTTCCATCTGTGTTGTTTCATATTCTTGGTTCGTTTCGGCTTGTCTCTCGTGTTCTTATCGACCTATGTTGTTTGTGTATCTTCTTAGCTAGCTTCGTCTCTCCATTATTCGCTTTGATTATCACCTTTATTTTTGTTTTAGAATCTTGTTTTGTCCTAGTTACTATGTTGGTTTCTTTCTCTTTATTTGTTTTTCATCTGTATTTTTGTTAGTAGTGTGTTTGAATTGTTGTACGATGTATTAGTTTTCACCTATTGTTGTAATGTATATTTTGTTGCACTCTTGTCATAGCGGTTGTTTCACCTATTTTTGATTTAATCTGTTGCTTCTTGTCGATTCGTGTTCGTATCAACCTGCTGTTGTATTTGTTTGCAGCTTGTAATCGTGTTGTTTCCACTGTTGCTTATGTAGAATGAAATATCTGATTTGTTGCACTTTTGGTGCTAGTTCGTACTTTTTTCCGGTTGTTGTATTCTTGTCTCACTTCTTAATCCATTTCTCGTTTTGGTTTTTACCTGTTTGTTTCTTAAGTCTTGCAACTTACCATTCGTGTTATTCACCTGTTGTTGCATATTGTTTTGACTTGTCCTTGCAATTTTGTTTATCTCTCTTTGTTGTAAATGTTCTTGTTGCTGTGTGAATGTTGTGTGTTTTTTATAATTGATATGTTGTATTTTTGTTGCACCTGTGATCGGTGTGTGTTGTCACTGGTTGATTGTTTGTTAATTTTCTTGTGCGTATGATGACTTGCTAGAATCAGCTAGATTGTTCATTCCTATTTGTTGGCTATTTATCTCTGTTGAATAGTCTTTGTCAATACCGCGTTGCTTAACCATGTATGATTGAATGTGTTGGCTTATGGTCGACTGTCATTAATCGTAGTTGCTTATGCAGCGTGTTTTCTTCGTATTCTATGTGCACTTGCTGATGGTGTTTTTTTCACTGTTGTTGTATATTGTTTGCACTTGCGGGATCGTATTTTTCACCTGTTTGTTGCTACTTGTTGGACAGCTTGTCATTAACGTGTGCACATCTTGTTTTGTACGTCCTTGTGCACTTGCTCGAATTGTTGTTTGTGCATCTGGGGTTGTACTTGTAACTTGTCGTATAGTCGATGTTGTTTCCCTGTTTGTTGTATGTTCTTGTTGCACCTTAGTTCTTTTTGTTTCACTTATTGCGTATTTGTATTTTGTTGTAACTTGTCATTCGGGGGTGTTGTTGAATCTTGTTGCCAATCGATCTCGCCATGCTCGTTTTGTTTCACTTGTTGTTTGGGCATATTGTTGCAGGATACATTCGTTGTTTTTCCCTGTATTGATAATGCTAGATATCGTTAGCAAAGATATGGACCTGACATATGTCTCTCTCGGGGTTCGCTTTTCATCCGTTTTTGTTATCTTGTAGCATTTTGAACGTTTGTTTTCACCTGTTGTTGTATCTTGTTTGTTCAGTCATCTCTGTGATCGTGATTGTGTTCATACTGTTTGCTTAGACAATCTTGTGCGCTTGCGATCGTGTTGTAGTGTCAACGCACCTGTAGTTGTATATTAGTGGCACTTTGTCAACTCGTACTCTGTTTCGTTAATCACCTTTGGTTGTTAGTGACCTCTTGTTGCACTTGTCATTCGGTCTCTTTCATCTCCTGTTGTCTTTAATACTTGTTGCAATGTGATCGTGGTTGTTTCACCTTTGTGTTCTTTGTTAAATGAATCAGGTTCGTCATCCTGTTATTGTATCTTGTGATCTTGCTGTATGTTATGATTTGACCCTGTCTGTTGTATCTTAGTACTTGCACTTGTCAAGTCGCGTTGTTTCACTTTTGGTACTCAGTCTTGTCGTTGCACATGGTGATATCGGTCAGGTTATAAGATTATCACAGTGTTTGTTTGGATGATCTGTTACAATACTTGCTGATCGTGTTTTTTCACTCTGATTTCTTGTATCTTTGCAAGACCGCTTGTGGATCGTGTTGTTTCAACTGTTCTTGTTGCTGTTGCTCTGGTCATCGCGTGATGTTTCACTTATTGTCTGTATCTTGCTAGTCATATCAATTCGTGTCAGTGTGTTATTCGTCACCTGGTCTTCTCATTGTGGGTCGGGTTATTTTTGTTGCACTTTGTGATCGTGCGTTTGTTGCACTTGGTTTGTTCTTGTTAAATTCCATTCGTAGTTTTCACCTGTTGTTGCTATCTTTGTTGCACTGTAAGTCGGCCCGTAGACCCATCTGTTTGTTGTATCTTTGCCAAGAAAAATATTTGAAAAAACGAAGTCGCTAAGATACAGGCCAGAAGGAAAAGAATTCATATTTTGTAAAATTGGTCCAGGTACGGAGAGTAACGAAAAGTATAATTTAAGTAAGGATAATAATGTAGTTGTTTTTAACCTATGTTTGAATAGCGGCCTGTACACAACATGATTATTAAATTATTTAAAACAAAAATTAGAAGAACTGGAACAAAAAGGAGATTTATTAGCAAAACAAGCAAGTAAAATTGCGTTAGATCCTAATGCCATCAGGTCGCTAGAAAGACGGAGAATAGTCACAGTATTTGGGAATGAAATCAAGATTCGGAATGGGTTTACCATCACAAAACGGGGTAAAGAGCTCGCGGAATCGGGAATCGCGATGTTAAAGATGAATAATAATTATACAATATAGCTAACAATACGGGAGACTCAGGAATTCAATTGATGTTTAGTATTTGTAAGCGTAGAAAAGGCTCGGGTGGTTATCCTTCTAAGAGTAAAGTTATGTAAACGGCGCTGGTAATAAGATCAGTTCAAAAAAAGCTTAAATCAGAATGTGCAAACATAAGAACAGAGTAAGATATAATAATCTTACAACGAGAAAGAGTGATTATCTATCTATGTTTGAAATGACTGTGCTTGTCTGAAAGAACTGTAATATTAGAGAGAGCTCTCTATGAGCGCATAATATATAAAATTAGTAAAAAATAAAATAATTAAATTATATATCAACAAGAATCATACACTAACCCTCGAATGAAATGTTTAATGTCTAATTTAGGAGGATTTCAATTTTATATGAAAATGTAGGAGAACGGGAATATGAAATAAAGATGAAACTGTAGTTTTGATAATAAATAAATATTATTTAAGCATTGAATCTCACAGAGAAAATACTATCGTGGATAAAGCGTTTTTCGTGAAAAGTTTTAATAAGACATAATATCTCCTAATTTTTATCATTTTTATTTAAAATATAAAGTTATGTGAATTTTTTAGAGATACTTACATAGGGTATCAAGTGATTCTTGGTTCACATACAGAATAATGAAACTAAACGTGCAGTAGTTAAGACAAGATTTTATTAAAACATTAAAATAAATTATGGGATATTACTACTGAAAACAATATGAAAGAATGGATTGATATATTTCCATATTTAGTTAAAAAATTATTATACAAGCTATCACAGAAGTATTAATTTGTCTCCAGATTAAGGATCAATGCAAGAATAGACAAAATTAGTGAAAAAAAATATTTATTAATTCCAATTAATGTTGCATTTACTGCCAAATAGTGATGACAGATAAAGCACCACTATACAAGTATTTTATTAAAAGAAATAGATTATTTACGGATAATGGAGTTATCTTACCTATAACATTTTAGAAAGAATGTATTATATTTATATCAGCAGAGTATTTGAAATATAACATAATCCTATATACCCGCAAATAAAATTAAGGATATGAATAATATGAAGAAATTATTGGTAGTCTATTTATGATGATCAAGAATATTAGAACTTATAAACATTGAATAGTCGACAATTAATATAAGTTGGAAAAAATATTTACATTAAAGCGATAATATACCATAGAGTTATTCCAAGTACCTGTTAAAAAAATGGATAAGGGATAAGCTAATTATTAAACAGTCAGTTCCGAACATAAAATGAAATAAGTACACTTAAGAATGAAGTTTAGAACGTGAAACGGCTTTTAGAAACAGATTCCTATGTAAAGCAGAAAAGTGAAAACGGCTTGCTGTTTTACTGTTCCTGTTCTTGTTTTCTGTTTTCTGTTTTCTGTTTTTTTTTTCTGTTCTGTTTTCTGTTTCTGTTTCTGTTTTTCTGGTTTTCTGTTTCCTGTTTTCTGTTTTTTGTTTACCGTTTTCTGTTTTCTATTTTCTGTTTTCTGTTACTGTTTACTGTTTATGTTTGCTGTTTTCTGCTATATGCTCTGTGTCAGTATTTTTATTTTTTCTCGATCTATTAATACATAAATGGGCATATGTTTAATGATTTAAAGATTGAAAACCGTATTTAGTAAATAGTTAGAAAAATCATCTATCAGAAAATGATTTTTAAATGTGAGCAATTTAACAGTGAGGGATAGCAAGTCTTATATCCAAGCACATATTTAAATACTACTACAACGCCTAATTTGAGCCGATAAAGATATTATATTATGCATTCAAAAAGCCAAAACTTATAAATAGTCACGCCAGCGATAACTACGAGAGAGACTGCAAATAGCTATTTGAATGATTGTAATCCTTTTTTTCTCTATACTAGCTCTTCTGGCTTGATAAAGTTTTAATTAAGTTAGGAAAAATATTAATAGCGAAGATTATGATGAATTGCCTTTATGGTTTAAAAAAATCCCGTAATTGAAGGAACGTTTGCTTTTAATCTAATGAAATATTCAAAATTGGTGTATCATTGGAATATAAATTTAAACGTTATCAGCATCCTAAACGTATCCTCACATAGATATATGCATATACACAACTTATATGGAAACTCTCGACTAAACTATTTGTACAAGGCGTAGGTCAGAACAATTTGGAGCAGTTTTTGTGGGGGTTCACTTATTGGTGTGGTGTAGTGCTGGGTAAGGCTAGATGCTAGCTGGTCTCGTTTTCTTATTCCGCCTATAGCTTATTATATATTCCCATTTTTATAAGTATCGAACAATGGTGTGGACTACAGAGTGCATCGTTGTCTATTGTGCCTGTGCATGGACACTTTATGAAACAACAATCTGGGTCGTGACTTTATTTATGTTCTGAACGACATATAGCTTTTCTCGGAGTACGGGTTACAATACATTCCAATCATATAACGTCCCGTTTTTTGCAGTGACGCGTATATCACATTCATGGTCTGGGTTTAGATACAATTAAGAGTCACTGGTAGTACACTACGACAGATTCACATGGCCGACGCAGATGCATCAGAACCCAATAAATGTGGAGCGAGTATAACAGCATTTGGTTAGTAGCAAGTTCCGCC
>JABUQX010023387.1:0-7500 GCA_015478945.1 Trachelipus rathkii
GAGAGAGATAAATACGGCCTAGCAGACCATCAATTAAGTATTCATTGAAATTGCCTTAAACCCTAAAAACCTTATGGAAGCCCCCTATTATTCTAGTAATATTACATCCGATGTTTGCTATTGCTCGCCGCCTTGTGTCGTCATACATGAATTTTGTATTTAAATAATCATTACTTATAGGTTTATAACAAAATTTTGTCCCGCTGCAATGATTGACTGTCCATACAACACCAAGGGTTCACAACTATATAAGATATATCAATTATGCGAATAAAGTATTAGCTATATCATATATATAGTATATATATAGTATATATATTAATATATATAAAGATAGTATATAATATATAGTATATAATTATTTATAAAAATTTTTTTAATTATATTAATATTTTAATGATAGTAGTGTAAGTTTTAAATACAAAGATTGAACTAAATACGTAAATTTTGAAATTCTTAAAACAGATGAATATGATATAAAATTATGTGTTTGTCAATTTTTCCTTAAAACAATAAAAAAATAATAGCTTATATACTAAATTTAAGAAGAAATTTGTCAAATATTCAATTTAATTTTTTATATGATAGAGAAAAATTTTTAATTTTTGCCAATTTTCTGAACTTTATAAACATTCGTGGAAATATTCAGTGTCAGGAATAAAGTACATAAAATTGAAATTAATAATTTTCTAAATTTTATATTGTTGACTATTTGTAGTTTTACTTGCTTTGGAGAGCTTATAATCTTGTAAAAGATCAAAAGTGCAAATGTTAATTATAATTTACTTTCTCTATTTCAATGTAGCTAATATAATTACTGCATTTTCGATTTTTCTAGTTTCAGATGATAAAATGAAAGTAATAGAAGTTTAATGGATATTTGACATTAAAACTTCACGTTAGACAATGAACAAAGAATACTGAATGTATTTACAAAAATTCGTTAATAACATTTTGCCAATGCTCTAAATTAAGTCAATAGATCCCCAGATGAGTCTTTGAAATTTTCAGCTTTAAGTGTAATATAATCTCGAATTAAATAATAATTTAAATTTGAAATGAGATACCCTAAACTTTAGCTTACTATAGTGTTATGTGGAAAAACACGCAAAAAAGGGAAAGGTACTAAAAATTTAATAAAGATATTTTGTATGCTTGATGCAATTACAAATTAAATAAAATTAAAATGCATTTAGTCATGCAAAAATGTTATTAAAAGTTATTATATACATATATAAAGAAAAGATGTAAAATCTTTCAATTCAAATAAAGCATAAGGTCTAGAATGAAACAATTACAGAAAGATACCCTTGATCTTCAATATTTCAAAGTTTGTATAACATGGCAATTTTAATTAGGATAAAATTCAGTATAGATAAGATATAGTAAGATATAAGATTTTTATTTCTTATATTTGTGAAGGAAATGTACTTCTACCCTGGTGTAAAGTTACTTGGGTTTAAGGTGGTATTACAGATCTTTCACCTCTTGATGATAATTCTAAAGGATTTATATTTCGATCTCTATGTCTAGAAGATGATGTGAAAGAAATAGTTTTGGGATCTACCTAATAGGAACCAGGAATAGGATTTTGTACATCCATGAAATTGGCAACATGAGACTTATAGCTACGAAGCTCCATTTTTTTCCTTCTCTTGGCCCCTTGAAATGTTGATAAGGTCGATAAGAAGGATCTCTGTTCTTTATTCATTTTTTTTCTTGGAGGTAAAATATACTGGAGGAAAATAACAAAAATCTGTCTCTGAATAAAGTTCACAACGCAGGTGAAATTGAAGTAAAGAAAAATAGTTGGTACACAACATCATTATATCCTACAGGTAAGATAGGCAATTGGTTGTTGATCTAGGACCCATAGTAGGTCCAGAAAAAAAATAATGGAATGCTTGAATGCCAATTTGGATATACCATAAACATTGCAACTTTTGTAACTTTTTACATGAAGGGCAACAGTCTTTGATTTGACTACAGGTTGATAAACAGTGTTCCTACTGATGAGAACATACATGTCTATATATCAACCTTTCTTTTCTAGGACCCTTTGCAGGTCCTGAAATAAGGGTAAAATTAATGACATGCTTGAATGCCAGTTTTTAAATACCATTAACACTGCAACTCATGTGACCTTTGACATGATGGGCAACAGTTTTTGATTTGACTACAGGTTTAAAGAACTGAAGAGTGCCAACATGTCTGGATATTTTCCATTTTTGTAGGACCTAAAGTAGGTCATGAAATAAGGGTAATAAAAATGGAATGCTTTAAAACGAATTTGGATATAACATTAACGTTGCAACTCTTGCAACTTTTTACGTGAGGGGCAACAGTCTTTGATTTGACTACAATTTGAAAAATAATGCCCTACTGATGAGTGACAACGTCTTGATGTATTCCGTTTCATTTGTAGAACTCATAGGTCCTGAAATAAGGGTCATGGTTATGGAATGATTGAATGTCAATTTCTTTATACCTTTAACATTACAACACATGTAACTTTTTATATGAGAGCAACAATCTTTAATTTTAATTCTGGTTGAAAGAAAGTTTCCTACTGATAAGGGACTACATTTCTGGGTATCTCACGTTTTTATTGAACAAGTAGTAGGTCCTGAAATAAAAGTCAAAATAATGGAATGCTCGAATGTCAATATGGATACCATTAGCATTTGCAACTCTTGTAACCTTTTACAAGAAGTGCAAAAATCTTTGATTTGACTACAGGTTGAAAAACAATGTCCTACTGATGAGTTCTAACATGACTGGATATTTTCCGATTTAATGTACGATCCATAGTAGGGCCAAAAATAAGGATCAAAATAATGGAATGATTGAATGCCAATTTGGATATACCATTAGCATTGCAAATCTTGTAACTTTTTACATGAGGGGCAACAATCTTTGATTTTTGAAAGTTTGAAAGAGCTCGTCCTACTGAAGAGATACAACATGTCTGAATAGCTCTCCTTGTTTTGTAGGACGCACAGTTTGTCCTGAATCATGGGTCAAAATAATAGAATGATTGAATGCCAATTTGGATATACCATAAACATTGCAACTTTTAGAACTTTTTAATGAGGGCCAACACTCTTTGATTTGACTATAGTTTGAAAGACCGTGTCCTTCCGGATAGGACCAACATGTCTTGATATCTCCAGCTTTTTTGTAGGAGCCATAGTAGGTCCTGAAATCCAGGTTAAAAAATGGAATGTTTTAATGTGAATTTGGATATACCATTAACATTACAACTTTGAAAACTTCTTATTTGAGTGGCAACAATCTTTGATTTGACAACAGGTTGAAAGACAGTGTGCTACTGATAAGGACCAACATGTCTGGATATCTCCCCCTTTTTTATAGGAACCATAGTAGGTCCTGAAGAAAAAGGTCAAAATAATGGAATGCTTGATTGCCAATTTTGATATACCTTAAAATTGCAACTCTTGTAACTTTTTACATGAAGGGCAACATTCTTTAATTTGATTACAGGCTGAAAGACAGTGTCCACCTGAAGATAGCTAACATGTCTGGATATCTTCCATTTTTTAGTAGGACCCATAGAAGGTTCTGAAATAATAGGAAAAAATGGAATGCTTGAATTGCTAATTTGGATATTACGATTAACATAGCAACCCTTGTAACTTTTTATATGAGGGACAACCCTCTTTGATTTAAATAGTTTGAAAGACTGTGGCCAAATGAAGATTGACAACATGTCTAGTTGTTTTACAGTTTCTTATGTTTGACTCATATTTAGAGGTTCTTAAATAAATGTAGAAAAAAATGGAAAGCTTGAAATGCCAAGTTTGTATATACCATTAACATGATAACACTTGTACTTTTAACTGAGGGGCAGTAGTCTTTGATTAGCTACAGATCAAGAGACAGTATCTCTTACTGATGAGGGTCAACAATGTCCGGATATCTACAGTTTTGTTTGTAAGACCCATGGTAGCCTTAAAATAAGGGTAAGAAAATGTTCTTGAATGGTAATTTGGATATGCCATTAGCCTTGCAACTCCTGGAACCTTTTACATTAAAGGCAATAGTCATTGAGTTGACTACAAGTGTAGACAGCAATGTATTAGTTTATCTAGGCTTCAGACATTCTATGTGTCTCTTGGTTTTTTTTGTAGGATACACAGAAGTTCCTCAAAAAAGGATAAAAAAACGAAATGCTTAAATGCTGATTTGGATATACAGTATTAACATTGTAACAATTGTTACTTGAATGGTAATAGTTGTTGCTTTGATTACAGGCTGAAAAACCTTGTTCTGCTGAGGAGTTTCAAATATGTTTCGATATATCCCCATTTTTGAAGGACCTTTAGTAAGTCCTGAAATAAGGTTCAAAATAATGGAATGCCTAAATGCCAATTTGGATATCACACTCTCAGTGCACCTCTTCTATCTTTTTACATGAGGGGTAAAACAGTTTTTGATTTGAGTACAGTTTGTGAGACAGCTTAAACCTGAACAAAGCCAACATGCCTCCCGTTTTTTTTGGATGGACCCATAGTAAGTAAATGTGCATACACACAAGTTCAAATACAATCTGTAAAATACTGAAAAATAATAATAATAATAATAATAATAATAATAATAATAATATAAGTAATAATAATGAATAATAATAATAATAATAAAATAAATAATAAAAATAATAATAATAAATATATATAAATAAATAATAAATTGAGATCATAGTGATTATAAAATAAATCATAATAATGATAATAATAATAATGAAATAATCAATAATCATAATCAATAAATCAATAATAATTAATTAATAATAATAGATAATATATAATAATCAAAATAATAATAATAATAATAATAATAATAATAATATAATAGTAATAATAATAATAATAATAATAATAATAATAATAATAATAATAATAATAATAATAATAATAATAATAATAATAATAATAATAATAATAATAATAATAATAATAATAATATAATAGTAATAATAATAATAATAATAATAATAATAATAGTAATAATAATAATAATAATTTGTCAATTTTTTTAAAAATTTTTATTGACCGCTTTATTTATTTCTCTAATTAAATAACTAAATTAATTAAAAACCATTTTCAACAAATTTTCCTTTTCTATGAATGGAATAAGTTTCAGATTTCTGAAACTTGAACTAATGAAATATATACAAAATGCGTTGAATTTTGTAGCAAATCGATATTTCGGTTTGGAACAATTCATGTAAAGTGTAATTTATTTTCTTGAATGGCTCATGCAATTTATGTGTCTATCCGTTTATGTTTGCTGACGCTGATGTATATTTTCTGCTATCTTAATTTTATAGTCCATTATTATGTGTCGACTTTAAAATTAGTTTTTTTTAAATTTTCCTATATTTAGTTAGCATTTGAAATGTTACCAGATAATCTATTGAAAACATAATCAAGTAAATAACGAATAAAATAATGAAAAATTCTGTAAAGTAAATGAAATTACAGAATAGTTAGTAAATTAATGTAAGAGACAAAATGGCTTTAGATTGAAATATAATGATTAAAATCATCACAAAATAAACAAGAAAGTAATATAAAGAGAAAACCTATGAGCGTAATATTGTGTATGAAATTTAATAATCTAGTTTTAATGAACTCATGGATAAAAGTATTTTATAACCATAATAATAAAAATTATGTCCCAAATATATTAAAAATATTCATGTTGAAATTGAAAATTGAAAATTATGAAAAAAAAGTTATAAAGATTACTTCTATAAAAAATCGAATAAAAATTGAAGAGCAAATAAACTAACCATTTACAATTCCACCAAAAAATATAGAAGTATGATTTGAAATACCTGCAGATCACTCGATTCAAAGAAATAATCAAGCTTTTTTGAATGTTCTCACATAATTCAAAGAATATCATCCTATAATATTGCGATATAAATATATATTATACATAGTATACATATATGGTGAAACTTAAAGAAGTTACCACCGCATGAATCTCCGAAGAAACTTTATGATAAAGAAAAATGATGAAATATAAAGAATGAGTGTATGAAACTTGTAGGGAAAAATGAAAAAAAAATTTACTTTTTTTTTTTTTTTTTTTTATATCTCCAAAACTAGATAGGTACATGAGAAAACTAATAACATATTTAGAATCAACGCGTATGAAATATGTAATGAAAAAAAGATTTTTTTTTAACTAAAAGAATACCCCAGGGTAAACCGCAAAGATCCAAAGGATCGGGGTCTCTCGGCCTCCTGGGGGACGACGGGGTTAGGACTATTTCCCCCCCTCCGGGGAGGGTCTCCGGAACCCCCGCTCTTTGGTTTTTGGGTGTCGCGGGGGGTCCTCCGCCCCTCCCTGACGGGGTATGGAAAACGTTCCCCCCCTCTTGTCCCCCGTCGTGCTCGAGCCCCCTAAAAAATATTTATACGCTGATTCCGTATATGTTTTTTAGTTTTCTTCTACCTATCGAGTTTTGGGAATAAAAAAAAATAAAAAAAAAAAAATTTTTTTTTTTCATTTTTCCATACCAAATATCATACGCTGATTCCATATATGTTATCAGTTTTCTTGTACCTATCTTAGTTTTCGAGATATCATGCGGGTAACTTCTTAGTTTGGCCTACATATATAAGAAAATTTATGATATATTCAATATTATACCTTAAATATTGAAATCACCAAATGCGTCAAAAAATACCAGATCAACTATGCGTTCAAGCATTCACAGTCTGTATCAATTAACTACGAAAGATATGGTCGGAAAAAACGCGATTCAGAGGACAAAATAATTTTATTTGATGAGCAAACAAGCTTTAATGGAAAAAACTGACTTGTTTAGCTGCAAAAAAAAAAAAAAATTCTCATATCTGATTTCCTTTAAGTTATAAAAAATTATTTATTTAAAGGAAAATAAGAAGAGTCTAACCATTGATAGTGATAAGTATAAAAATATTATTGATAGGCCTAGTGAATAATATTATTAATGGTGATAATTATGATGGTAGTTATAATGATGATATTAAAAATAATACCCCTCCTTGATTAGGGCTCTGCTCGTGAATGGCAGTGACACAAGTAAAAAGAAAATATATGGAAACAGAGCTATAGATATTTGTCACACTAGTGATTAAAAAAATTACAAGGAAATTTACAAATATCTAACATGAAAAAATAGGAAAACATAAAATGAAGTAAGATAGAGAAAATAAGGTAAGTATAAATATCATTATACACAATAAAATCAATAACAATGAGGACAATGAACTGATATGTAGTAGCAAATAATAGAAGAATAGAATAATGCCATTGTTTTACAAATACAGCTTATCTTTTTCACCCTCATTAGTAAATAGAACATATTGAAGTTAATAATAAGAATGGCTATAAAATATTTTCCCACAATTAAGAGTCGCAATTATATAAAATATTTCTTATCCACACAATTGATAGAAATATAGAGCTTCAAACAAAGGTTTT
>JABUQX010023387.1:15000-21971 GCA_015478945.1 Trachelipus rathkii
ACATACATACATACATACATACATACATACATACATACATACATACATACATACATACATACATACATACATACATACATACATATACATAATATATATACTTATGCATATTATTATTATCATCATCACTATTATTAGTATTAATAACATGCCAAATACTATATTTAAGACAAAATTCAAAATATTTTACTATTAATCACTATTATTCACAAAATTTTTATATTAATATTATTATTATGCTATAAACTATATGTTTTAATATTAATGATATATATGCTATACAATTTATTTTACTATATTTTAATATTATTCACATTATTATTATTATTATTATTATTATTATTATTATTATTATTATTATTATTATTTATTATTATTATTATTATTATTATTATTATTATTATTATTATTATTATTATTATTATTATTATTATTATTATTATTATTATTATTATTATTATTATTATTATTATTATTATTATTATTATTATTATTATTATTATTATTATTATATTATACTCTATATCACCAACATGCATCATTTTCTAGGCCTATCGGCACAACCTTCTATAGTTTCCGACGGTAGGAAGAAATTAAAAGGCAAAATGGTGTTCCCAGCCCCTAGAACCATGCGAAGAGAAATCTTCTTATAATCCGACTACGCTGAGACATCCATTTACCTTCGACCAATTTTCAGTTATTGCAGATCTTATAATTTAAATTCTAAATTGTTTTCTAATAAAAAGAACAAACTAAAAATTTTTGCTATTCCTCAACTAATTTTGTTAAAATATCATTTCTATTATTTACAATTATTGAAAAGAACCGAAATGGAAAATTTTGTTGCTCCTCCTCTTCAAGGTTAAAATATGAATTTTGCACTGATAAAAGTTTTTTATTTAATTTTTGATTTTAAATTCTTAGTTTAATAAAAATATCTTCTTTACTCTTATAAATTTTTTTAAATGCTTTTAACTGCAAAATCTGGTCACATCACATGTATATACTCTCTCTTTTTTTTGAACAAAACCCATTTAGAAACCTTCGCAGAATCTCCCTTGGAATTTTCACTCTTCTTCTCGCTCTTTTGCTCGCTCTTTCTCTTAGTATTTCTTTTCCTTGTAACTTTTAATGCATCCATCTGAGACGACGGCTTTAATATATATATATATATATATATATATATATATATATATATATATATATATATATATATATATATATATATATATATATATATATATATATATCATCCACCTTCTCTCCCAAGACTGGGGATAAGGTGTGTAGCACATACTGAAAACAGAAAGTAATAGAAGAATATGACGAAAGTCGAAATGAAAGCCCAGCCTTACCGCCCCGCCCCCTTTATATCTTTTAGTGAGAACTCGTCGCAGTCAGAAATTCCACCTTAGAGCTTCACGGGACCGCGACGAACCATCACTATTACTGGAGACGTTTATCGCCAATTTCTTGAACATAACTTGTCTACACTACTGGAAGATTTCCCATTACAATTAAGATCGAAAATGTATTTCATACATGACGGCGCTCCAGTTCATTTCAGTTTAGTTGCTCGTAACTATTTGAACACTTTATATTCACGCCGTTAGATAGGTCGAGGAGGTACAGAACCTTGGCCTCCGTGGTTTCCAGACCTAAATGCATTGGATTTCTTCTTGTGGGGTCACCTGAAACATTTGGTTTATACAGCAACAGTTGAAAGTCCCGAAGAATTAAGGGCTCGCATAATCCCATCATGTGACACAATTCGGCACACACACGGTATATTTGAACGTGTCCGCCAATCAATGCGTCGCAGAATAGAGGCCTGTATTGCCACTAGGGGTGCTTATTTTCAACATTTGTTATAACCTTAGTGCACCATTGCTTCATTATATTTCTGTTGTATATTTTCTTCTGTACAGTAATTATTTACATTATAATTAAATAGAATTAAATGAATTTGTTAATTACCTTTCCAAATTTAGTTTTCTGTTTATTGTTATGTCCCACATAAATTTCATCACCTTGTATCTTGGAAACAAGCGTTTTCAGTGAAATGTTTATTGACACATATTATCTTTTATTTATGCAAAGAATATCATACTGAATTTTTTCTCACTCGTGATACACCCTGTATATATATATATATATATATATATATATATATATATATATATATATATATATATATATATATATATATATATGCTCACTATATATATATATATATATATATATATATATATATAGTATTTATGTTGCTTGATACGCAAAATTATAGATATAGGCAAGGGTTTTCAATATCATATATATATATATATATATATATATATATATATATATATATATATATATATATATATATATATATATATATATATATCTCTGATCGGTCGCTCACCTTGTAGTGGTTGGGGGCTCTCTGGGATGCTGTTGGGCGGGATATACGGATATACCACCCGCCCTTCAGCGTCCTAGAGCGGTAGATGAACGCCAATGACACCCTTCCTTATGGAGGGGGCATCTGGCGTCATCTGTCGCTGAAGGGTGTGAGCCATCGCCTGTTTTGATTCGACCTTTTACGAGGCAGCTGCACCAGGTTTGGAGTCAGTGGATTACGCTGGAACATCTATAATAAGAGACTTCCCGCCAGCAGCGCGGTCCTCCGGGCACAAACCTCGCAGAACGGCACCCATGAGGGGGACCCCCCTTTAATATAACATACACATGGATAACCTTAAGAAGCCTCGGTAACTGATGGATTTAAAGATTCCCGAACCTGGACCGATAAATGGACTTGCTCTTTTAGTGCACTTCGAACACTAATGCGTGTCTCCCCCGCTTCACCTGGAAGGCCTCTGCCTGTCTCCGGCGATCAGTCACCTGGCACGCCCTCTGCATCCCAGGTGCCCAAACGTTCGGGGCAATCCCGCAAAGGTGCCCCTCGTAATGCCAGTCGTTCTCATTCGTTCTCCATATGCCACCCCTCCAGGAATGTCAGCAGATGCTTCTCGATATATCACATACTGCGATCCACACCAAAGCTCTTACTGAGCACCAGAACCATTCTTATCAGTAATGCATTGAAAAAGCTTTAGACGTTGAAGATCCTCAGTCATTAATGAGAAATGGGTCCATTCTCGTACAAGCTACTACCCGAAATCAAAGTTCTATTCTGTCATCCTTAACGTCTCTTGCAGATATTCCTCTTATTTCTACTCCCGATGAAATAAGAAACACATCTAAAGGCACCATTTGCTGTTATGAACAGAAAGACGAAGATACATCTGTCATCATGGGAAATCTCCAACAGAAAAATTTTCCGTTACAAACGTTTATAGATTTCCCCCTCGTCGGGAAACTCCCGACAAACCAAATCCTCGTTTACTGCTGACCTTTAATAACCCTCATTCACCTACAAAGGTTAAAATAGGGTTTACAAGATACAGTGTTCGCACGTTTGTCCCTCGACCCAGACGTTGCTTCAAATGCAACGGTTTGGTCATCCCCGAAAATACTGTAGGGGACCGGATGAAATATGCCCAGTTTGCGGAGAATTATTTCACACTCCCTGTGAAAATACCCCTAACTGAAGAAACTGTGGAGGACCCCACAGTGCTTCTTCTTTCAAATGCCCATCTTACCTGTTTGAACAGGAGGTTCTGGAATTATACACCATACACAAAATGAGCAGGAGAGATGCCATACGCCAGCTTGATGAAAAAATATCCTACAAGACCAAGATCCTACGCCGCAATCACTGCTGCCCCCACTCCTCAGCGTGCTAATCCACCCACACAAACTCATCCCAGCAGAACTCCTCCCCAAAATCCCAGTGAAACTCAGGCAGCTACTGTATCCTATCTGCCTGTATTGTCCACGCCACCGACTCCTCAAATTGAACAGCCCTTGACTCAATCTCTTGTCCAAAAAGCCATTAACAACACTAGTTTTTAACAAACCAACAATGAAACTGGGCTGGTTCATCCAACACAAAACTTGGAAAACACTTCTTTTCAAGACACACTGTCCCATGCCTACCCAATGAGTTCTCCAAACTTATGTAAGAGGACTGTCTCTTTGTCTCTTGATTCGCCTCCCACCGTTACTCAAATTCCTGAAATAGATGTCCCCAAAGGCAAAGAAAAGAATAATCACTAAGCTAAAGATTATTCGTTAAAATATAGCGTCCGAATTTTTAAGCAAAACACACTAACCCCCGACCTTGACAAATGTAAACTCAGAAGAGACCTCATATAAGTCCACTCAAGGGACAAAATCAAATACTTTAATAGAATGTACCCAAGCAATCAGACAGCCTACCAATGAACCCTTTAATAGGTTGCAGGATAATTCTAGCTTTCCGAGTCTTCCTATAATTCTTCTTTCGAATTTCCCACCTCAGCGTTCCCCAAAGGATTCTATACCTTAACAGATGAAATGGACAACAGCTCCCAAATGGAGCTTGATATGATGAACCACTCTCTTTCTAATACTTCCTGCGCTTCCGAGAAAGGCGAATGGAAGACTGTACCACACCAAACGCCACCAAAGCGCTCTCAAAGTGCTCTGGTTCTATTTAGGCATGAAAACCAGAGGTCCCCATTTCTAACTTAAATCGTCCAATCTCCCAAAATCACTCCCACGACGAATTACTAGCAAAGTCTCCAGTATCGGACCTTGTCAATCCAACGAATCCTATATTGGAACCCCTTATCGCGACCCCACCTCCTTCTCAAAAAGATGACACCTTTCCGGTAACATCTTCCTTCCCCATTCCCATGGAAGCAACTCCACATTTCTTAATCTGCTTACTTGGCAGATACTGATTCCACTCCCATTAATAAACATGAGCATTTTGTTTGCTCTTCTATTGACCAATCAAACCCACATAATAAGTTGGACTTGGTTGAACTCAACTTTTCTCGCACTCATGGCGAAATCCCCCCCACCAGATAAAACTGAAAACTCCTTTCCAAAAAGATGTCATACAACCTAAAAAATCTCTGGTGTATGACTACCCTCTTCCCCCAGGTTTTGTTCCCCCTCCTCGCCGAGACCCACGCCTCAACCTTCCCTCTCAATCTGTATCCACCTCTAACATTACCCCCCCAGTCACATAGAGACAATTGTCTCTAGTAGACCTACCATATAATATTCATTACTCATCGCGCTGCTTTCCTTCAATGGAATTGTCGTGGCTATTATCTAATTTCGAAGAACTTGTTCAGCTAATAAACATGTGTACACCAAAGAAAGTATATATGTTTGCAGGAACTGACTATGTCATCGTGACTTCTTTCCACTATCTGAATATAAATCGCCGTTAGCTTCTATAGAAAGGAGGTGACAATGATAAGGGAGGGGCAGGAATACTCATTCACAAATCTATCCCTATTCCCCAGTCACTCTCCAAACCAAACTTCATGCAGTAGCGGCAAGAATTCACTTATCCATTGACATTACTATATGTTCAGTCTACTTAGCTCCGAGTAGTGAATTTACTAAGGTCGACTTAGCTGATCTTTTAAACAGCTCCCTAATCTGGTCGTTATATTAGGAGACTTCAACCTCCGCCACCCATTATGGGGTGACTCTGTCACTTCATCCAAGTCCAAGATATAGATCTTCTAACCCCCTTTTCCCTGGGATGCCTTAACACAGGACTCCCTACCTATGAGCGTTTAGATACACACACTTCTTCTTGTATTGATATTTCCTTTTGCTCCCATTCCCTTATGGATCATTTTACCTGGTCCCGCTTTGATTATTTATTCGGCAGTGATCATTACCCAATAGCATTAAATGAGTTTGTTCAATGCAAAACCCAACTCCAGCTTGCGTTATGATCGAGCAGATTTGAAACCACCTTTATCCAGCCTGGCTATCCTCTTTCTCTTTGTATAACCGATTTCCGACTGTTGATGAAGCCTTTTTCTTCTCCAGAAAGTAGTCATCTCGGCAGCAGGCTTACGTCAGTCTTCCCGCAGGCGGGCGGTCAGCAGCCTTAATTGGTCCCAAAGGTGCGCACAAACCAACCGAGAGAAGAACTACAGGCAATACAAAAGACCCGTACCACCCAAACATGATTATTTTTTAAAGCAGCCGCCGCGAGATCTCGGCGGATTAATCGTCAAACGCGTAAGCAATATTTTCCGGACTTACATATCGACTGTTAACTCCACAACTCCCTTCCCTTTAGGTTGAAAGTTGCACAGAAAATATCTCGTCGATCTAATAGCTCCTCACCCACAGTCCCCCGTTATGGGCCTGATATAACTGGTGATCTCCGCTCCTGCGGTGGTGGCGGATTATAGCTTTGCTAACCATTCGAGTTCATTCCGCTACACTGGAGCCTTCTTTCAAAAACTAAGAACTGACACAGCACTGCCAGACTTTCCAACAGCGAAGGGAAGACCATACCTACAACCGTCTTTTACACTTGCAGAGTATCAAACTGCACTGGCGAGTAGCAAAGACGGTGCTCGGTCCAGACATGGTTTCGTATATCATGCTCCGTCATATACATCCCTCAGCATCAGCATTTTTGCTGATCTATATAACAGAGTCTGGATCGAATCCTCTTTTCCATCTATTTGAACCACAGCTTTTGTAATTTATCCCAAAGATTCGAAGCTGGCGGATAACCAAAGACCAATTCACTGACCTGCCATACCTGTAAATTAATGGAAAATGGTTTCAGGCCGCTTTCTCCTTGTTGGAGAGTCGCCAAGCTTTTTTAAACTTTCAGTTTGGTTTTCACAAAAAATCGTTCGACCGCAGACCCCTTTTTTAAAACTAGACCATGACATCCGGGAAACCTTCTCAACTGGTGGATGGTTTGCTGATGTCCTTGGAAAAGCTTACGACACAACGTGGAGGACTGGGATTCTCCTTAAGCTCCATTCGCTCCGGTTTCGCGGACAACTCCCTCTTTTCATTAAATGTCTTTTGTCAAACAGATA
>JABUQX010023388.1:0-96832 GCA_015478945.1 Trachelipus rathkii
CTAAGCCCATCGTACACGCTTATAGTTATTTTACAGAATTAATTCCTTTCCTTTCAGAGTTGTGCTGTGCCGGTGGATCTATACTTTATAGGGATGACACTTAAAGAAGAGCGTATATAGACTAACACAAAATTATCCTTGCTTCTAAGTGTCCTTATAGAGGATTATATATATATAGCTGTGGTCATGATAGTCCTATCACTTATTAAGCAATAAAAACTGAGTCGCAGACTACGATGAGACATATCCAAAATTTGGTCTGCAAATATAACTGTGGTAAGCTGAAACCTCTAGTCCTTCTCACCATATAAAAATATGTATTATTACTCATTAGAGACCTAATATGGCCAAGTCTCTCACTACTACATAGCCTACCATAGTCTTGGACTAAAGATAAAAGACAACTTTATTATACAAAGCTACTGTAAAACTAAATAGAAAGGAGCGCTAAAGACTTTATTAAGTATCTTTTACTGAGAATTTCCAGCGTTAACAACATTAGTTTTCAGTATGATGCAAAAGCTCCATGCAGGCATATTTGACGTGTCCCCAAATTAGAACTCTAGTTTAAAGGACAAGCATTTTTACACCACCAAATATGGAAGCCAGTGAACAAAATGCATGGCGATCGTTTAGTAAAAAGTAATTGACGGTTTCCTGGGAAATAAAAGAAGCTCAGAATCTATCTCACATGTAAATGAGCTTATGAAAAAGCTTCGAACAAAATGGGTACCCTCCAATGTCGATAAAAACGCATTTTCTCTTCTCCATTCACATCTTGACTATTTTCCGCAAGACGTGTGGAGATTACAAGCGACGGAACAAGGTGATAAGATTTTCACAAGACACTAAAGACGATGGAAAACAAGAATATCAAGGACGTCTGGGGACATAACATGTTAAGCTTGACTATTGCATAGGAAGAGAGGTTCGTTAACATATATAAAAACACTCTAACACGACGAAACCTTACAATATCGTCTTCTAAACAATAAACTAGAATATCAACTCAAGGACTTCGTTTCCTCACAAATATATATATAAGTAATATATAATGTTGTCATGCGTCAATCAGTCTCTTGTAAGATTTATTATACGCCGTCATCTCATAAGCTAGTCTGTAATATTCTTAAATATAAAATTAAAAGGATATAGTTTCGATATATTGATAATTGCTAAACAATTTCTCAATATTTATCTTTTTCGTGCGCGTAGATGATCACGTAATAAGATCAAAAAATGATTAATAAAATTTTAAATAATATATAAAAATATACATAGTTAAATTCAATATATTACAAAATAAAATTGCATATATTACTTGAGAATTTTTCACGTAAATCTTCCTCAAGGTCGGTCACACTCAAAATATATACATAAAAGTAGATATTAGTCTCCGACGACATTTCTATGCTACTCATATGTAGAAGTATGTGACCATGTCGGTGCTGTTTCCGCTCAGACCCTTAACCTTGTATAGACGTAAAAGAGTAATAGAGGAATGAATGAGTCGATAACTTTGTGCAAACTGCTCGAAAGTTGTAGGGAGGGATTAACTGAGTCGAGAGAGTTTTATGGTAATTTCTACTTACTAATCACAAAACCCATAGGTATACTCTCATGAATCATATTTCATTTTTTTTTAACTTATCTATAAAAACTGCCTATGCAGGTATTACTAATTTGAGAATCTATAAGCATATATATTTTTTCTTTAATCTTCATTTTTGGTATCAATTATATAAAATTTGAGAGACGGAGTTCAAAAAAAATAGTTTATATATTCAATTATTATTTACCGTGCTATAAATAAGTTTTTTTTTACATACATGTGTAGACATCATATAGTAGCTTGACCTACTGTATATGCTAATATTTCGAAAGGTCTGTCTATTTTCGTACCTTATTCCCACAATATCAATTGTGTTATTTATTATATTATAGAGATTTATGACTTGTAAATTATTCAGGGATATGACTATAAAATATTTCATAACTCGGCGCCAATACTTTAAAAAAAAAATCTAGACAGGAATTCAAAAAATTTAATTTAATATAGTAGAAAAATTCGTTGATATACTCGTAATACGAATATATCAATATATTTATTATAATAGATGAAATATTCTTACTAGAGATAAATATAATAATATTCGTAATTATTGTCTAATTAATTTATTAAATTTATAAGTGTTGAGAGAGTGATTAACGACATCAGCTAATTTGCATAAAATACTAGCCTCTGCACATCTACTCACCGCCTCTAATTAGCCGAGGATAGTCTTAAATAAATTTTATATTTATTTAGTAGGGAATTCGCTCACTATTGTTAGATAATAAAAATATACTTTATTTTAGATCATAAATAATGGATAATAGTTGGTAAAAAATAGCTCTAGCCAGTTTATATATCATAAGGAATAGCACAAAAAATGCCCTGAATTCAATTCCCCGCAGTTAAGAGGACCTCAATATCCTAATATATAAAAATTTGTACACGTTCCTATCAAGTTGGAATAAATTATATCCAAAAATTTTAATCTAGTTACCCCCCTCACTACAAATTTTATAACTCTCACTCGTTTTATTGGGCCAATCTTTGTCACGTTTAGATTTGGCAGACACGCAAAAATGTTTTTGTTTCTCTTGTTTAATATTCTTATCTCTCCTTATAATTTTTTAGTATTTTATCTTGTGTTTTTCCACTTTTCTAAAATGGATTAAATGTAACTATAAAAAGAGAGATTATATTGTTGTTAAATCTTTTATTATTATAGTATAATATATAAACTTAAAGAGTAATTTTTTTTCCAAATCAGCTGACAATTTTTCTGATCTTTGCAATAAAATTAATATATGAAATCTAAATCGTAATGAGGAACTCAGCTTATTTGAATACTAATTGTTCAATTTAGGTTACATTGGCATACACGAGATAAAATATTTATTTTCAAACTAGAATACTCAGAAGATTTACTTTCTTAATAAAAGTGCTATAAGATTACGCGCAATATATTTTTAGTGAAATCTCAATTAAAAATACTATATATAATTCGTATAATCTATTTTTTATATAAAATGAGGCACAAATATTAATTATGAATTTTATTCCAATCTCTAAGTCCTATTTGCTAACTTATTCTAGAGTATATGAACACACCTTTATTCTTCAAAATATCGTTCACTTCTGGATTTTATATTAATATATATGTAAATTATGATATCAATCGAGAATAGCAGTCCAACGACCATAGAGTAATATATTAAAATTATAAATAATTCAGCAGTTAGATAATGCAAATACTTCATTAAATGTATTTAATATTATAATTCTTCTAATAAATTTTCCTTCAGCCTAAGGGCTCTAAATAAACTAATTTAACTATGGATTAAAATAAATAAATTAATCTAGCTTAACAAGCTGCATATATTTTAAGAATATGTCATAAGTGGGATTATATATTAAAATACTAGTAATAAAAATTACATATTTATCTACATCACAAAAACGCGATTTATTTAAAAATTACTTAATCAAGTGAACAGTGAGAGGAAGCACAAAGTAGTATACAAAAGAATATTATGGTTAATTACATACTATAAAAGTAAAATAACATATCAATGCTTACATTATTAAATAAAATACAAGGAAGTCTTATTCCTTTTAAGATTTTCCGAAGTAAATATATTACAAATTTTTGCATAATATATTTATATTACCACCATAATTTACTCTCATAACAGAAATTCTATTATCATTAAATTAATTATAATTTAAATAAACACGCATATTATAAATTAAATATACTTAGTGATCAAATAAGTGATAACCTCTAAGTATCTAGTATTACAAAGTATAATAATATATCAATAAATACAGAAAATAATACAAATATAAACTAATCTCAGTGTATAAAATATAAAAATAGAGCAATTTGTTCAGGAAGCATGACTATATTAAACTATGAGGTGATAATATAATATTCCCCTAATATAATATAATAAATAAACGTTCTGGCTAATTAAAAAAAAAAGTAGGTGAATATAACTAGTCGACACTAAATGTGGTCAACGCATATATATATAGATTTATACATATCATTATTATAAGACAAATGAGATAAGAAAATTAAAATATTACATAAGCTAAGCATAAAAAAAATAAATTGAACACATGATATATCGGAGCTTCTCGAAAATTTAGTAGAGAGCGTTTCTAAACGGCCCTTAGTAATTTCTATATATATTATATCTATTATGAATATATTATTATAATATCACAATGAGTATATATTATATTAAAGAAAACGTATCATTTTTCAAAACAAATTAATCTTCTATTTTTGATATTGAAATACAAATAAAATACAATAAAAAAAATAATAACAAAAGCAAGAGATAATGAGCGGTTGGGTAATTTATTTAGCTATCAAACGTTAACCTCAAAAGAAATGGATACCGAGACGTTGTAAATAATAATCTTTTTCGCTGACCATATATAAAAAAGAATTAAATGAGCAATTCTTTATTAATATCACAATTTTAATTATTGTTTATTTTTTATGGTAAGTCATTCTTTACTATCACTGGAATAAGTTTGCATGGATTGTGCTACTCTACATATACGCTCATATACTGCAATTTTCCCAACACATTTATCTAGAACTGCATGAGTATAAATAAGTCAGGCAATATATCTTTGTGCCCTTACTAGTTTTTATTAATAATAATATTGAACAATTAAATATAATTAAACCAAAATCCACCTACGCTCAATATATATGTGCAGGCACATTATTAAATATATTACGGACGGTGAACCTTTATTTATAAGATTGAGAGAGTCACGGATATATCGTTCAACCCTTCTCACAACATACCAAAATCAATGACTCAAAATATAATTATTAAATCACTATATTTTTTTTATTATTAAAATATTATATATTCATGTCACACATGCCTTACCTTTTTATCTTTATTTATATTACCAAATAAAAATAAGTTTACATTTTAATAAATATATTACATATAATTGAGAAACTAAAATGATAACAAATATAAAACTATCAGTTTACAAATTTAATTTATAATTTAATATACAAATATAATTAAATATGTTTAATTAAATTATTGTATTAATATTTAATTAATATAAAATAATTACAGCGTCTTTATAAATACATCGTTTAATATATTATTTTTAAAATATAAAGGTTATAATACACTATTATATATTAAACTGTAATATAGAGGTAATCAACAAAAATATATCAAACTTAAGTGATAGTTATGCACTATATACCGATAATAAAAACCTGATCTATAACACAACTTATATTATATTATTATCTCAATTTAAGTAAATACAAATGCGCACATAATTTGGTCAAACTATGTGAGAAATAAATAGAACAAGAATAAATACTTAAAAAATATAAATAAAAAATAAAAAAGTATAAAAAAAAAAGGAAAAATTATAATAACAAAACTGAAGAAGAAAAAAATAACTATTTGTGATAATTAAAAAAATAAGTATAATTATTAATTTATAAAATTTAACCTCATCATATATATATATAACCAAATTTTTTCCGCTTTATTTTAATCTGGCTATTGAGTTCCCCAAATTTTATCTATTTTATTTTACCATTTGTTAAGTATATATATAGCGCACATTTCACCGCAACGCATACAACTACAAACAACTATGAAGAATTTTAACATTATATGTTTACTCGACCTTCGCCTCTATCAATTTATTTTTTATTGATGAATGTTTAATATAAGCCGAGTGATTCTTATACTATAAAGACTTGATATGCCATTTTAATTTTTTTAATGCATTTAATAATTATCATTTTATATATATTTAATAATTATTCATTTGAAAATTTATAATTATTTTTTGACCAAATAATTATTTTAATACTAATTTTATTCCCCTGTAAAAAGAAAATTGAATAAAGATAATAAAGGATAAAATATAATCAGTTATATTTATTATTTATGGGTATCATAATTAAATTAAGTTTGGAAACGCGTATTATCATAATTAACGATTAAAATAATTTATTATTATTATATTATATATTTTTTTTTTGTGAGAGTTTAATAAATTTATATTAAAATTGACCAATAAAATATTTAATATTTAAATTATTTTTTATATATTTATTTTTGACTTCTTTAGCTTTTACAATATTTCTTAAATAATCATAAAAATATTAATATCTTTAATAATCTTATTTTTATTATATAAAATGTTATTAAATATCAGTGTTTTTTTTTTTTAGAATACAGGGTTTTAAGCGTTTTGGTAAGTAACCTGGCCCATTATATTATAAATAAATATATTATATATATATATATTTAATTAGTTATTAATATTATATAAGATAAAATAAAGTTATAATTTATTCAAGATAGTACAATTATATCTTCAATTTATATTTATATATTATATTTAAAATATTAATAATTAAACTGTGATAATATAATATATATATATATATATAATAATATATATAGTAAAGTCCCGGTAATATATATATATTAATAATATATTATACTTATATATATATATATATATATATATTATACTATATAGCGTAGTCGGTCACCTGAGGTGGACGTTTGGCCACCTGTGATTGTATATCTGAGAATGAGTCTAACCAGTTGCTTCTACAATTTTTTTTCCTCACTCTAAATTGAATCTTTATTGCTAAGACAAATAGAAATAAGTACTTCTCTATGAAAAATAATCTATAAGGCCCTAATTAGTATAAGGTCCATAATGATTTAAACTAATATACAAAAAATAAATAAATTTATTCATTAATTTTAAATTCCAAATAGTTTTTCATTATAGTATTTTACATAAGATTTCATTTAGACTTCCCAAGTTTTTGGGAAGGGGTGGAAAATCGGTAATCACAAAATTTTAGTGAGGGATGAAATTGGTGAGGCCCATTCTATTTTAAATTCCTCTTTTTATATCAATAAATTATTTAACCCAATTTTAATATTTTTAAATTTTATTTTTTACTATTTAATATATAATATATATAGATAAATATTGTACTTTTTTTTAAAATATGTTATAGAAAAGTAATAAAGTTTTTACATCAAATGATTAAATTAATATAAGATAAAAAAAATGTATTCTTTATTCCAAATTGAATAAAACCCATATTCGTTGGGACAATAATTTTGTACATATTATTTTGAATATCATATATCATTTTTTTTCCCCACAATATAATATTTCCCATTTTATTTATATTTATTATTTTAATATTTTACTTAATTATAAGTTGAAACGTTTTAAAATAATTTATATAAATTACTATATTAGACTTATAAAATTTCACTTAAATTGGTCAATAATTAATTACCAATAATAAAAATGTATAAACAAAATGGTGGGGGGCCCTATTCCAATAACCCCATCATCCAATTTTTTTTATATGGAGAGGTACAATAGAAATTTCGGGGCTCACCCATAGTTATCATCTCACCCGCGTATTTTTAATAACCACTTAAAAGCCTGTTTTTTTTTGGAAACAAAAAAAATTTAAAGTTTATTAGCAGTTTATAAAAGCTAAACATACTCAAAGGTTACTGGGGTGATAATAATATTATAACCCACTCAAAATATTATTAATCAAATACCATCTAATAACTTTTTTTCACTATTTAAAATCAAAAGGTTTAAAAAACTCGATTTTTTTTCAATGTTGAACCACTGTTTAAGTTAAATATTCTTTATCAATAACTAAATTATTTATAATTTTATTTATTTTAAAATAAAATTATATAATAAACACTACACATATATATTAAAGAATAATTATAATATAAATTTAAATAAAACGTACTACATCCATATATATAACGATTGGAGAGATCGCTCACAACAAATAAAAAAATCAATATTTATTTTTTTGATATTTTTTAAAATAAATTTAGTCTTTCCATCCTCGCGCGACCCAACCTATACGCTACACTAATACCAACGATGTATTATGGTCTTAATCGGTCTAATGTCCTAATCCCACATCGATATCTGATGAGATTAGCAACGGGTATATTCGGCATCTTTAATATTCCGTGATCCTCAGCACCGAGAATATACCGGATCTCACTGTGCTCGTGCTGTATGTTTTTTGTATTCAACCGAGCATTAATTTTGACATAAAAGTCCGCATCCCCAAGTCCACACCTTATTTGAGCACCAGAAAGAGAATCATCAGATCATTCCAGGTATAATAGTCTGCTTTTTGGTGAATACACGATCTGGGATATCAGAAAATGTTATGTGACTTGAGTGCGTAAAATACTTTGGTTTACAAAATCAACACGGTAGCTCTGCCCATTTCACTGTTTTCCTACTCCTATATATTAATATGGACAATACGGTGAGCCTTGTTTTTTTCCTCTGTTGCCCTATAGTTTTTATGCTGTTCTATACTTCAATACAATGAACTTTCAGGATACTTTATTAGCAACAGTGAAGTTCGACTAATACTCAGAAATCCCATGAACAGAGGGGGATTCATACCTGTACAAACTTGACTGAAAGGTTTAATTAGTTAAGTTTAGAGAGACACAATATGTACTCTCACAGCAAATTGAGTTGAAGAGAAAATGTAATATTGTTGTCCGCACCCCCCCTGTAAAAATTAAATCTATATTTTGGCGTATATAAACATGTAGGAATCGCAGATTTTGAGGCCAAGTCCAAATTCTTAAATTACGCCGAATCGACGTCAGAGTGCCATTGAAAACAATGTGATTCATCTGGGAAAATCCAATATAGCAAATATATCCCAAATCATTTTGCCAAATACTTTTTAAGCAAAATAAATATAAGAAACCTAAATTATTTTAATAAAAATATAAATAAATAAAAAAATAAATGTTTCAAGTTAGGAAATGAACTTCTAGTCTATATACTACTGCTTAAATTACTATCTATCTATCTATCTATTCTTATTACCTATATATATCTATCTTCTTATCTTATCCCTATCTATTATCTATCTATCTATCTATCTATCTATCTATCTATCTAATCTATCTATCTATCTAATCTCTTCAATCTAAATATAGGAATTTTTAGCGTCAATAAAATCTCAATACACTAAATATTCCTACTAAAGTACTATTGACAGTGTGTACATCATTAACTCTCAAGCTGAGATCGTAAGATATCCATCAACCAAATATGCTGATGACGCGTATAGCATCCTCACAGTCCGGGATGAAGAAGAAGGCGCCACTCACAATCGCTGTACGAATTTCAACTAAATCCAAAATTGGTTTCTTGAGTCACGAATCGCTGTTTCACTCCCATTCAGATTCTGAATTTCTTAAATCGGTACGAATTTTCCCCTATCCAAGAATATCTATGCGCTATTGCTTATTATGCTTAAATTCTTTTAATCTTCAACAAGATGCATTTTTATCTGTATCTAGAATATAACTACATCCTATCTATCTATCTCTATCTAGAGATCAAATTGATACTCCTTGTTTTCTATTTTCCACGTAGTGTCACTAATCAGTTTAATTTAACTAAGTCTCATCGCTATCTCTACCTGGCGACTCCTTAATATCTTTATCTCCATAACATTGATAGCTAAATTATCTATGCCTGATTTAGATTACAATATCATCTCATTATGAAGGTCATCAAAGTCATAATACAATCTAATAGACATGTAAATAATCTTACCTACCCTCTACTCTATCCTTACTCGTCTTCCTGTGATTCGTTATCCTCCAAATCTAAGTCATAAATCATAAGGAATGATACATCAATAGAAAATTTATATTAAATCCCATCCGATTATATAAGAGAAACTCTCACCCTCAATAAATAATAATAAGGTAAGAATTATACCCTTTCCCTCCATTATTCTCCTAAATTTATACTTTAAATAGTCACATTGATATATATATATATATATATATATAATGCTCACCTCTATAATTTGCAGGGGATGTAATGTATATTTCCCACCACTTAATATAATCGGATTCATGGTGTAAAGGCTTAATAAAACCTATTGTGGTTATATCCCTACGATAAATTGGAAGATACCCTCAATTAAAAATATACGAAGGAAAGACGCCTTTTCCACCACTCACCCTGTTCAACATTGGGAGTTTTATATTTTACGGATGAATATTTTGGTGTCCAAAAATGGTCCCCCCCAGCCACTTATATTTTCACAAGGAGTACATTGATAATTATTGACGCTTAGAGATATATATAAATCATAATACCTTTTGATAGGAATAATGAGTATGGCATGTGATGATATACTTATAGATGAATGTTTGGGCCAATAATTAATGTAACATGACTTAAACAATATAACGAAAAAAATAACATATTGGGAATTTGGTGATAAAAGTAATCTATATCGGTGTTGTTCATAAACTAAATGTATTTTTTTTATTTAATATAATATTAAGAATATACATAATAAAAACTAAAATTATGTTAAAAGAAAGGAAAGTATTACAAAGTTAATGGGAACCTATATTCTGAAAGTTGTTATTTCAGTAAAACAAAGGAATAATTATTTCATGTTTCTCTTAAATTCACAAAAGGATTAATAAAATAATTGTTACGCCCTTAAATGAAATTATATTAACGTTACAGCTATTCGCCTAGATTTTTTTTCTTTAGGCCATGGTTTAACTTTATTCGGCTGACTATTAATCCCCCTTTTTAGTGTATTTTTTACATAGAAGTTATAAAAGCAAATAGCCCTCTATTTTATTGATATTATATTAAGTAAGCCAAAGATCCTTAAAGTAGAGTTGAGAACTCATCCCAGTATAAATGACGGGTTTGAAAAACTAAAAGAATGTCTAGTTTACTGGTAAGTAAAATTAATTATTTTTCTTATCAGTAAATGGATGGAAGTATTGAACCAATTCTATATTTGTAAATTTACTTACAGTAATATAAATTGTAGTCACCTTCCTCAGAAAACATTGGAATGACAAGGACATGTTTTAGGCTCAATGAAAAATACTTGAAGAAGGTAAAAAAGAAGGTCCAAATAGCTTTTTATTTCCACCACTATTCTATATTTTCCCCAAAAAAGCATAGAGCACGTTATTATAGCCAACCACTGAATAAGAGTGCAAAGCTAAATTAGCTTTGAGCCAATTTACATTTGGAGGCTAGTATCTCCAGAAAGCCCCCTTTGGAATGAATATATTTCTTATAATGGCATAAAAAGGTAGGGTCCTACATTATCCAATTAAGACCACAGAGCTTGTTGTTCTTTAGTCACCCCACAAAACTATGCCTTTGGGGTTATATGATATCAATGAGTGCCTAAATTATCACTAGGAGGGGAGTTTTGAAAGATTATTAGATTTTAATTAGATCTTGAGTAATTATATATTCTTTAAGGGAATTTAGGCTTATATTGGAGTCCCTTTTGTTTCAAAATTCACAAAATTAAAGTTTAATTTCACTCCCTGAAGAAGCCAGATAGAAATATAGAGGAAATTCCAGAATTTGTTAATAAATTGTTATAATGAAAAATTATTCAATGCTAAATTTTTCTGAAAAGAATTTATTAAAAGTTTGGCCCCTGCTGGGTGGCACATATGGATATTCGATATATTAATATTATAGATGATTCCCAATACATAGTCTGCATTCAGTCATTTATATAATTCATTTTATTTTTGTGTTTAGATTTAATGGTGGTGTTCACACTTAAGAAAATAATCGTAGATGACAAATTAACATCATGATAAGATAAAATTAAGTTTATTTTGTAATTGCAGGACTCCTTGCAATATATCCATTGTAAAACCAAAAATATAGAAGCCAAGGCCTTCTCATCAAGGGAAAAGAGAGAAATTAGTACAGAAATTTTTCAAAATATTAATACACACATTAACAATGAAAAAAACAATATGGGATGAAACAGTCAATTTCCTGCCTAATGCGCAAAGGCCTTCTAGACTTATGCAGCTTAAAAAATTTGAGTACGTTTGCAAAGATTTTCGATAATTGAATAAAACAGGTTTACGTATAATTATGGTGAATCTCTTTTAATCTTGGTAAAACTACACTTTTACATTAAAAAATTCTGAGCACTTTCATTAAAAAAATTTGAAACAATTTCCATTAAGGTTTGTGTATTCTTTCCATTACACCACTTATACGGCCAGTGTTTACAACTGTCCCATCTATACCGGTATACTGTGATAAGGTGCTCCAAAATCTTTCTATTTAGGAAAACAAACTAATAATCAAAACTAATTTCATTAAAATAAATTTTCCTTTATAATTGAAATTCTGTGATTGAAACCAGGACAAAAATAGCTCAATTAAAAGTGGAATATCCTTGCGAGTGGAGCAAGTTTCTCTCCATGAATACAAAATTGAAAAATCTTTAGTGCAACATTCCTTCTTTCAGCAAAAGATTAAACAAAAGAAAATGGCATCGACAGTAAAATCTCAATTAAAAAAATTTAGGACAAACTTATCAATTAGTCAAACTTAAACACATGAAATTCGTTGTGAATTAGCAGCGTCAGACATTATAAGTTATTAAAGAGGAGTGATTGAATCTCTATATCTCCTGTGCAGTTAATAATAATACAACCAAAAATATTAAGCACGCTCACACATGAAAGTAATATCCACATTAAGTGAGATTCCATTTTGGATTAACCTTGGTCAGAGCGCAAATTTCCTAGATAAGAGCGCCCAAGTATAGAATAAAAATCCTCTCATAGATGCAACAAATATATTCTGTAATTAGAAAACCCTTTAATTTGAAGAATACACACAATTTCCTACAAATTCGGAAATCATTGGAGAAACATATTTTTAGAGTTGAGATATCTGAGATAAAGGAAGGAGATATACGAAGTTATTCCTCTATAATTTATTGTTTTCTATTTGGTAATGTATATTTTTTGACCTGACTCGGTGTATTTGGTTTGTGGCATCTTTGATGACGCTTTTTGCTGTCCATAACAATTAATATACTACTTGGGTACAAGTTGTATGGTGCGCTATTTAATGGAGACACCACTATTCAGAGAATATTAATTTTTTGTTTGCTCTAGCTCACTGAATTGTGCGTGGATAGCACCATATTTTGGTTTGGAGTTTCCCTCATTTATATATTTCAATCCAAATTCATGATATCTGTCCAAATATAAGCTTATTAGGATTGCCATGTATCACTCAGAGCACAACCAGGATAATTCTTCGCGCACCCCCCGCCAGGCCCTAAAAAATACCCAAATAATTTAAAATGATCGCACACGCCTAACCAAACACCACTGACGAAAGTTTTACACAGGAAGTTCCAACTTCTGTTCTGACACGTATGTTGGCACAGCAATTGGGGCCTATCTAGGAAATACATACAGATTATTCGCTCATTTGTTTTTGGAGTTCGAGTACGAAAGGTAACAAACTTCGTTACAAGACTGACCCATCCTTAGATTTCGTTTTTTCTAGATTGCCACTGACAAGTGGGGTGTCTCAGCAGTACCAATTAAAGAATAACGAGCGACAAACCCGCCAATGGTTGCGCAACATGTTCAGACTTAAGTGATCTGGAACGATTTTGTTCGAAAAACACCAATTTTGCCGGGATTTACCGGCGGGGCAGAAACCGAGTCGAACGCCTTTTTTAAATAGTTAATATTTTTTAATTCAGAAATATAAAAATTGATGAGCAATTGAACGCTAGGAAACAAAATTAACCTTGAAAAAGTGTAACATTACTATTAAAAAGACCTATCTCTCCTTCCTCGTTCTCTTCTCCCTTCTTCTTGAATAAAATTTTTGGATGTTCAAAGGATCACTATGTATTCTGAGCAAAAAGAAATAACTTCTAATTTAGGCCAACTACCGACCAGCACACTAGAAAACCCAGCCACAATCGCAAAATCCATAACAGTCTCTAAACTTGAGTCGGATCTCAGGACAACACGCTTAAAAATGTAGGATGCGCACGTCCTTTACTACAGCCAATACAAGGCCCATTCTTTTTTAAAGGCTGATTTATTTGAAAAGAGACAGATCCTTTTTGTGTGTCGTTGTACAGTCTCATCTTTCTTCGTTTTTGCTTCCCATACATTGATTAAATTAATATTGACTTTAATTTTTTTGGGATATTTAGTATGCAATACATTGTTCGTTTATAGACGGTATATTGGGATTACCAATGAATTTCCTTTCCAGCAATTTTGTAGCTACTGCTGTAGAAATTATAACCCTTGAAAGATTAAGTAAGAAAGTAAAAAATATATATAAAACTCTTTATTTTTTTATTTCCTTATTACACGATCCATGACAATAAATAGCTATATTTTGAACACAGCCATTCCCGGTTTAAATAAGTAATTTGGTGATGAGGATTATCTTTTTGTTAAAATTATACCCTTCATAATATCTGAGGACCATATGATTTTTCTTTTTGGTTTTTTGCTTTTAGATTTTGTATCTATATTTTATAAATTGAAATACTATCTTTAATTCTGAAGATGGAAATAAAATAACTAAATTTAAATTTTATTTTTATTTTTTTTTTCTTGTTTTTAATATCTCTGTGTATATTATATATATTTATATATATATTTTTATATTATTTATTTCTCATTGTTAGTTTTTGTTATTTAAATTTTATATATAAGTACTGTATTATTATATAGTATTAAGTTAAGATATGCTTATTTTTATATAAATTCTCTATTTTAAAAAGGTTATAATTTATATTAGTTTTGTCTCTACATTATTAAAGATCTTAATACTAATTTTGTATATAATTGTACTTAATCAATAAATTTGTGGTCTCAGTTTTAACTTTGGCAATAATAAGAATTTGAATAAGTTTCCATTTTACCTTGAGGCAGACTTTGAACACTCTTGCTTTTATCTAGGCAGTTATTAAAAATATTGTCGAAAGAAAGCACCTCTTTGTTTCCCTATTGTACCTTGAAAAGAGATGGATTTACAATTAATGTTGCAGTGTATTTGTTTTGCTGGTACCAAACTACATAGGGACATTACATAAAATACTTGTCTTATCTCAGAGTGGATTAAAGCCCACGCCTTAACAAATGGACAGAGACCATCAACCGAAAGTGAGAATAATATAATGAAGATAGACCATAAGATAGAAATAATTTCGTCAGTATAATAGAATACTAAAGATATCATATAATCTTAAAAATACCACAGATTAACTATAATCAGATGAGTAGTAAAAAATTTCGAAACGAAACTAACTAAAAAATATAAAAAAATATCGTTTAGTTATCTCTGGAAAAAATTGAAATTAATAGAGCATCTATATTATATGTAAATCACATTTCACGCTTTCAAAATATGTCAATGTGTGGTGACTATAGTTCTCACATTTTTGAACTTAGGACGCAATTTATCTCTAAAAAGATTTATTAGATCTAGTATAAGAATGAGATATAAAACAAACACTACTACCCTTAAACCTTAGCAAAAAGCTGAGATATCCCAAACAGACATACACTGGCTCCTTCCGAACCACACTACATTTCCGAAAGACCTATGATTGTATTATTGGCGAGGTTGGAAAACTTTTAAGGTGTGGAAAGTATATATACTTTAATACTGACTGGAATTATGACATTATAAGAAATTAGATTTTGGACTCTAGAGATTCGACAATATAGTCCTTCTGTACGCAACTCACGCATAAAATAGTCTGTTAATATATTAAAGGTTATGATATATAATTCGTAGGTAGGTATTCCACAAGATCCTTTTGTAACAAATGTACTATGTACAGGAATATTAGGAGATGATACAAAACATTTACTTATCATTATATAGGAAATTTCGTGATTAGGTACTAACATCACAAAAAAAAACAAGTGTGACATAACATTGGTTATCATTAATGATGAGCAATCAATGTAAAAGGAAATCATAGGTTGGTAATGCCTTTTTTGGGGCATTTTGGCATCCATTTAAATGATTTACACTATTAATATTTTTATTTGGTTAATGTGTATAAGATTATCAATTAGAATAGAAGGATCACTTAACTGCACATGATTACTAGACAAACTATACCTTAAACCTATTACAAGTCTAGGTTATCAATGCTGCTGTATGAAGTGCTAGATTATATACTAAACGCAAGTCGCTGAAAACTAGATGAACTAATAAAGTTTGTAGGAGGATGCAAACACAATGTAACGATATCAAATTAGGTTTTTATCTCTCTTAAGCTGGGTACATATTATATGATGAGCACTTGTTGAACCATGGTTGTAAAGGGAAACAACTAAGAACGAAAGGTCTAAAGGAATTAAGATGGCCTGAAATGGATGCAATAAAGATCTAATGAAGAAATCTTCACATATAATGAAGGTTACATCCTTTATATAATCATTAATTATTATTACACTGATAAACTCCTTATCACTTGAATTATGTATGAACGTCCTGTCCCAACTCATACATATTCTGTAATGAAATATTTTTATGAGTCTAAAGAGATAACTTCATTCTTAATTTAAATTTCTCATTTTTTTAAATTTGAATCAAATTGTTTATTTTTATAATTTTATAATTTGTTTATTTAATTTTTGGAAAAATTTTTAGATATTTAAATTATTTTTATCCGGATGTAAGATCACTATAAGTGGGGGAGATTTTTCCTATTTTTCCATATCAAAACTTGTTATTTATAAAATTTTAGTTTTATGAAAATCTAGTATAGATTTATATTATAAATACCATAATATCATACAAATAGTGTGAGTATATATAATTATTTAGTCATTTATAAAAAAATATTAGAATAAAATACGCTAATCTTTAAAATTAATTGTCTACTTATTATGTTAATTATGAGATTGTTAAATAGTAGGTTAGTATTTTAAGTAAATTATAATATAGATAAATTAATAACTAGATATTTGTTTTTTTTATATATGTAATTTTATAGTTTTGTGCAATTTTGGATTTTACATATTATGTGTTATATATCACGCTTACCCACTAAAAGGGTCTATCAAAGAGATAAAACCCACAAAAACTAAAAGTCTTGCGTCGGTCCTACAATGTGAGGAAATTCCCTCAGCCTTAGTATAGTGGACACTAGGATATTTTTTTGTCCCGCAGCTTGATTTTCTCTATTTCAATATAGAGATGTAGAGGGAATTTCCGGATATTATATAAAATTAATATATACCCTATTTACTAGAAATATAATGCAAATTTTTTTGGAAATGTTTATCGCGCGAATATTGAGGAGCTATACATATATTGGATGTAAACCTTGCTAGATATTTGGGTGAGAAAAAAAAGAATATGACAAAGTAAAATCCTTTATTAGCTCTAGTTTTTGTGATATACAAATAAGGTAGAAATTATGTTATTTTTTTTATTATGAGAAAACGATACATTTTATATTACATATGCCAACAACATGGAAAGTGCATTTTAAATATTTTAATTTTAGATTAAAGAAAACTTTAAAACGGTCTTACTTTCTGTATGGCTCTAGATTTAAAATTGTTGATTTGTGAACGACATGACTAACAGTTGAAATTTTTGACAGGTGGGGTTGGTTTGGTTTTGCATAAAGTTAAAATCTTTCCAGGAAGATAAGAGTATTATTCACTATGGAATGGTAGGTTCTTTCTTACAAGATGTAAGATCGGTATGTTAATATTTTAATTCCCATATACACAGTATTCTGCTGTAACAAAGGAGAACATACCTGTTACAATATCAACGCAAGGCGTCCTTGCCCCCCCCCCAAGCGTATTGTGCTCTTCATATGCACCTGAGCAAAAGATAATTCCGTGTAATCCCTTCTCCTGTGTCTGAGCAAAGTTTTCTCTGGAGAATAGCGTCTCAACTGCATCCAAAAATTGAGTCAATGTTCACTTCTAAACTTATCTTCCTGATCTAGAGAGCCTGGGCAGTCGTCGGGTGCTGTGTACCGTCACATACGTTTATCTCGTCAGAATCTGATTGGTTCATTTTGCGTGGGAAGATCCTCGGCACCACCGGCTCTTCGAATATAGGGATATAGGTCTTTCGGATAATCGCTTTCTGCTCTATAAACCACCGTCCACTTTGGTCTTCTATTTCTTTTTCACCAATTTCTGTTCAGGGAGTCTTCGACAATAGAAAAGATTCGAGCGCGGTGGAACATATTGACAAAATGAATGGAACTCGCGTAACGCTACATGTTTCTTCCGCTGAAATAGTGATTGTGGAAATAAGGTTGGGCATTATATATCCGTTGTAGTCCACAATGGAAGATTTGAAGTGTTATCGAATAACCCACAACAACCACCTGGAATAATTCCTATGCTTATTCATACATTCTTATCCTGAAAACATCCTGCCTATTATAGTGGAGTGACCGTAGAGGCAGTAAGTAGCTAGAAGTTATTCTTTTTGGTTCAAGGGATCGCTGCATTGGTTGCTCTGAATATAGGCTCCCGCACAATTATCCTGAGTCTCAGCGCGCCAGTCGGAGCTAGATATAAGTCCATAAGCGATTAAAGTGAGTTAGGGTTTTTTTTATTTCTTCTACACTCAGGTTCATATTCTGTGGGCATGTAACATAGATGACAAGAGCCTCGCACCACGCCATTTTACCAATTAATTTGAGATGGGCGTGTATGGTGCGTTTTGACTTCATCGCCAACTCTAAGGAATGGTCTACTACCTCCTATTATACGGACTACACATAAATTTTAATTTTGACCATAAAATTAAAAACTTTCCACATAAAAAAGGTATTGGGACAAGTTACTTATCAAAAACCATAAGTATGGTGGGAGTCAGTACTAATATTGCGTTTTGTCTCCTTAGACGGGAAGTGATATGTTTATTTTCCTCTATCATAGATGTTTATACATAATTTTTAAATTTTAAATTAAATCTTATATATAATTAAACTTTGTGTTCTAACATTAGGCGTTTGATATTTTTTTACTTTTTCTATTTGATTTACTATTTTGAAATATTAAATTATACTTTGTTTTAACCTTTTTCATATTCACTTTATTATATCAATTCCCAACGCTATCTTTTCACACCATAATCAGTTACGCTGGTTATTAATTTTGGAATCCGTTTCATATGTTCTCCCGCGCTCCTCTGAATCCGCGATCCAAGTTATTTAATGGTGGTACCTACGTTCCCACGTCAGGTGATGATAATTATAGCGTCCAGTAATATTACTACATTTTGCCTTAATTCCCGAACAATTTTTTATCACAAAAAAGCTTTTGTCGAATTCTTCCCCATATGTTTTTTCTAATAATTTATTTTGCTTTTGTTATATAAATTTATTGCATTGGTTACTGGCCTAAAACCTTTAGAGATCTCAAATTTTAATAAGTTCATTATTATTCTCCTATATTCCTTTTTTCTAATGCTTTTCTACATTCCATTAAAGTTTTGGCTTGTTTTTCTTTCCTTTAAGCATCGAAACCCTTGAACCAGGCCTTTCTAAGACGCTAACATATTATAATACCTTGTCACCTACTCTCAGTTTTTAATCTTCTAGGGGTCATTTTATTTCATTTTACCTCATTAATTATATAAATTATTATAAATTAGGAAATGCATATTACTCCTTACCACATATTCTCCATATGTACCATGTCAATTAATCAACAGAATCTATGATATTTAATAAAATAGAAAATTTTCTTTGAATTTATATTTAATATTAGTATTGCATTTATTAAACTTCTTTTTTTATATTAGTTTTTCATCTTCTTCCGTTCTCAGAAATTGTTGTCCTATTTTGCGTTTTTAGTTTCGATATAATATCAGTATCACTTCTACTTACAATTAAAATAAATTAACTTTGAAGCTTTAAATTATCTTTTATTTACTATTATTCACCACTTGAACAATCTAACTTGCCTTATATTGTCCATGTATGTACTCCTAGTACCCTAATTTTTATAGTTCGATTTTACATCAGTCTGTTTCTTTATATTCATTAAAGTAGGACGGTATGCGAAGTTCAAAACGATATAATATAGAGACTAATTTTGCCCGTTTTTCCAGTAATAGTAATCTCTTTTCATTAACTACATACCTTCATTTATCAATATACTAGAAGTCCCTTATAATTTTTTTTTCCGTAAAGGCTTTCTCTTTCATTGTTAAAGTTTATTCTTTTAGAAATTAACATTTCTTATTCCTTACTTTTTAATTTATATTCTTTCTCCCCATTTCTGACTCTAACTTTTGTATCGGCTTTCACTATAATTCCTTCATTGGTATTTGCTTTGTATTGCTCATTTCAGTTATTTTTTTAAGATTTTCTTTCGCTAAAGTTCTATCACGAGGTACTTTTCTTATTTTCCTTCTAGAAGGGGAATACTTATTCTAAAAATCTAACACATAACATTAAAATAAATTCATTTCCACAAAGTACCTCACAGACAAAATATTTCAGGTGCACATCTCCAAAGATCAACTCTAATTTTGAGACTATGTAAAAACACAAAATAAATAGTTATTATCAATAAACTTAATCATTAAATATATTAATTATGGATAAAATAGTAAATATGTATTTTAGTTAAACTGTCAAGCTCCATGATTATTACCGAAAACTCGTTAGTGAGATGATTTTCTAGAATAACCAATCTATTCAAGGACATATATAAAAGAGAAATATATACGTAGAGTTTTCGACACTTATACGATGATAAACCACTGGTACTTCCATCAAATAAATATTCACAAATGTTTAGCAATTCCTCTTTGACCTAATCTTGGCCATACTGAGTAGTCATAGCCTCTCGTACAAAGTCTTCAGTCTCTTTTCAATTGCGTACATTGTCTTTGACTAATCTCAAATTTCCAACTGCCTACTTTACACGTAAAATTTTAAGTTGTTAAAATACATATTTATACATACAACTTTTCGCCAACCACTCATTGTTCAGCCATATACCATGAATTTGCTATAGATATATCCTCATATAGTTTATATAACTTCAATACAATATACAAAATTAAATACAAATATTTTATTCATTTATTCTGTAACAGTGTCCTTATAAATTACATAAATATGCATTTTCTATGAGGAATACACTAAATTCAGAAATCAAATTTTGTAGTTCAGAGTTTAACGAAGAGTGTTTTTTTGGCGTGAATATGTTCTATTCCTAACTCAATTCAAAAAAACATTAATATTTGATATTAATAATAAAGTCTAAGAGTTGCTTTTGCACACTATAAGATGGGCTCGAGAAATTATAACTTACCGTTTATTTATTCATATAATTCTGCACTAACAGTTAATATAATTCACATTAAGCTTTTTTGCAATATCACAAAGGTTTACCCTTTTATATAGAATAAAAATTACCGTGATTTTGAGGTTATTCTTAACATATAAATGTTTATCTATATATTCGAGCCTAAATATCCTAAAAATCTGTATATTCATAATGCCTCTCTTTTGGTTTCCTATAGTTTTAACTTTTTTTACAAAAATCACACTAATCCTTTACGAGGCTTTTTGTGAAACAACATAACCTTAGTATAAATCCAAACAACTTATTCCTAAAACATAAATCACGAGCTGGCAATGTACAAAAACTAAACTAGAAAAAACACAATTAGAAAGAGCACATTGGATCAAAATCAAACTATTACTGCCAATATGATAAAAATTCCGGAACTTTTGGTGGGAGTATTACGCAAATAGTTGTTGGACAAATCAAAAACTACTCCCCTTAATAATAAAATTAATAAAACACCACGTGTCGATACTTGAGTCCATTGACCTAAAATGAAAGGTGATACTCGGCAATCTCTTGCAATGTGACCTCTGCGTTGACACTTATAGCATGTAACAAAGCTCCTTGGCTCACTTCCGTAGGTGAGGGACATGTTTGGAATACTTTCAAAGTTCATGAAGATGCTCCCAAAAGATATAAATTTTGCACCTATGAGAGAGTCTTAATTACGCGGGAATCTGGCAAAACAGTAATCATGGGTTTTTCACACATTCCCTCTAACTTTCATTCATAAAAATATCAATATAATTAAACAACTTCATATATTATTATCATGAAAAAAATAGAAGAAATATAACTAGCGAATTTATAAGTTTTTCACCAATTTTCTAAAAAATTGGACTAAAGACTGAAGTTTATATATTAAATAAGCATAATTATTATTTCTATCGGGAATCACCTTGGCTTGCGCCCTATAAGTGGCTTTTACGGGATTTCAATACGTATAATCTTCTATAAGTGAGAGAGTTCTGATATAACATTATTTTCATAGTACATAATTCATATTTTTCCAGACACAAATAATGACACAACATGTGTTCATCTGGTGGAGTGTCGCGAAATTGCGCCCGGCCGTATAACCAAGCAACACACTGTGAAGATAAACACACTCCATATTCCGCAAAAATAATTAAATTTCATCACCTTTGACACTAGACTTCGTTGACCACCCTGAGATAATTATACTATAGACTTTTCCAATATTATCTTGTGACCGTAAATTTTATATTTTATTATAAAACTATTTCCTTTAACAAGCAAAATCGTTTTTAACTCTATAATATAATATATAATACTAATAAATAAATAAAATGCATTAATAATATGAATTATAATATTTTTTATTAAGACTGTATATTATAAAAATAATGCTAATTATATTATAATGAAAATTAAATGATAATAACATAGATATTTGAAGAAATTACCTCCGAAATGAAAACAATAGATAGGTATCCCTAACTATCCCGTGATTCTCATCATATAGCCCTAATAGTCCAGCTCCCCCTTTCACCTAAACGCAATAATATTATATCTATTATTATTAATTTGATTCCTAAATTCATATAATTAATTTAAATAGGTAACCTTTTGTAAAATAAACAATAACGAAAACAAATCAATCGAATGCCTTAGGCCAAAAACCATAAACAATTTAAAAGATTATTTATTAAACCTCTTTAGCTTTCCAACTCATATTTTTTTTTATAATAGAGTCTCGGCAGAGAAAAATTCTAAAATAATTTGGCCATAAAATGCTGAAAAACTGAGCTATGTAATAAGACTAAACAACTAATAATCATAAAAAGTAATTTATTGCTTTCGATACTAAATATTTGAAATGCTTTATATTTTAAGGTAAATATGGATGAGGTGAGGCACAAGTAAACTGTACCGGTAACAATCAATCCTCATCAATCCCAATCAATCCTTTTCCTGTTACCTAACATTCAACAAATGATGTTAATAATGGTAATAAGTAGAAAAACATATATATAGTCTCGGAGGATATATATATTTAGAATTAATAATTTATTTTACTATATTTAAATGTATTTCGAATTTAAAGAATTTATACTTAATCGTAATGTATGTCGTGTAATCTGCACGATTTCCCATCCGTTGTGAACACTATTTTCTAAATCACAATTAAATGGCAGACTTTTACACTATATTATCCAGCACGAGGGATAGAGAATTATAATATAAAATCAATATAATTATATATACACTCTAGTTCCCCTTTCTTCGGTTATAAATATCACCTTATGTAGCCTGGTAAAATATATTTTGAGCGACATCTTGGGGGTTAACAACTTCTACCCTGGCTCACTAAAAATGAAGAGTACATTATTTTTCTTAATTTGTTTCAGTCATTATCCGAGCTATACACAAATATCACTAAACTTTCACTCTTTTCATCACATTCATATGAATAAAGTTTTTAATTTATAATTTCTCACCTTATTGGCTCTTCATGTTTTCATTACTGTAATATTATACTATTGTGTATTTCTACGCCACTTATTCCTTACTACAAGTAATTAACATTAAACTGCATCTTATTTTTTGTGATATATTGGATATTATTACATCCTACTAACTCACTACTCACACATTCACCTGCCGGGCTCATTTATTAATATATTGTTTGTCTGTTATCTCATAACAATGTAATATTTAACTTTAAAAATTATAATAATCCACCTGGCCATAGTATACGAAACCCATAACATCTTTTTGGTTTACTTCATTTTACCAATCTTTACTTTTAATACATTGATATTTAATAATTTATAACAAAATTAAATACATTCCATCAAGAATATTAATCTTTGAAAGTGCGCAAACACTTTAATTAATTACACTTTATTCTGGATAAATTCAGAATCCATATGATTATATCACCTATATTTTAGTACATAAATTCCCTTTTTAGTTTTATTAGTAAATATTATTAATACTATATTACAATGCTTTATTACAAGATAATAATACACGCCAATAGAAAGGTAAAATCACATATAAATAAAATAGTAATTTAATATTGTCCGTTATAGGATAATAGTAATTAAAAACTCACCATAATACATAATCCAAGAGAAAAGTGATGAGACATCAGAAGACTGTAATACGTTACAACTTGATATTCATCTAATAAGTTATTTTAGATAAAACGCATTCTCGTATATAATTAATTAATAATTTAGTGAAAAAAAATAATAATAATATCCACTAGTAATAATAATGCCGAATTCTCAATACACTCCAAATAAATCAATAATGAGGTCATTAATAGATTATATTAATATTATCTATAAATTTTGGGAATTCCAATACCATCCCAATAAAAATAAAGCTAATATAGTTAATAAACCATATATAATATTGAGTCTCATTCATTTAATTCAAATGTCACAAAATAAATAAGGCCCACAAAATCATACTCTCGATAAAAAAGAAGTATTTATAATAAAATAATAAACTTTAGAAAATATTAATTACAAATATCATAAATAATTCACTAAAATGAGGTTCCTAAAAAAATTAATTTATTATCAACTGAGCCATATATATATATATTAACACAATCATATAATAAAATAATATAATAGAGGATAATAGATAAAAAGGTCATGAGTGAGAGTGGAATGAAACGATGATTTGAGAACGTAATTGAGATAGACAGGAAGTATATTTTAATTAATAATTAATAGATTAATTCATATTATTTATATTATTATGTTTTATTATGAGTTAAAGAATATATATATTTAAATTGGTAAATACCTATAATTAAACTTTTCACATAGTTTCCATTATATAATTTCCCCTATTGAGGATCATCAATCCACATAAACTGATACCTTTTCCTACTCCTACCTCTGCTGGACATTCCAGAATCATATTTAAAACCAAATATATTTGAGCTTACTGTCGGTAAAGAACATGGAATGTACGTCTCCATAAAAAGGTCCTATAATTATTAGAATCTCTCCCTCAACTAATGTTTTTACTTAATTATTTTTATTGTGAAATATAATTAAATTTATACTCATAAATTATTTGGTATCATATAACTATATATATACCTTTTTCTCCGATCAAATATTCTCCAGAGTCGGCAGTACTTTCAGTATTTAGGCAATGTTGGCATAGCTGTTATTAACTTATCCACGCACGACGGTGGGATAGAATAAGGAGCTTAAAGCACTATTTAAGGAAGACATTCAGATGCCGGTGACGATCAACGGCTATATATTCTACCCTCCCAATTGTCCTCTATTAATACTACTAAAATTGATACACTCTAACCCTTCGCGTTACCTCAACAACTTTAGTATTGAATGACTATGATATCCTATTAATCTCTTTCTCGTAAAGAATATAATTCAAGTGAGAAGCTAAATATTAAAATCAATCTTTATATATTACATATCCATATACAATTATTTCTTCCATATACAATTTATTCTTCTCCTCCCTGATTATCACAATCATTTATACGAAAATTTCACTTTTAATAAACTAACCCTCAATTTATAAATGAAAATGTTTTATATTTAAAATAAACCTATTTTTTTTCTAAATTCAAAAAAATATTCCCATTAACACTCTCAATCTTTTTCCAAGCCTCCTAGGGGTCTGCCCATTCCTCTTGTTTGTTTTTATTATTTCCAAAATTAATTATAAATACTCACATTATTTATTACTTTTAGGTTATACTTCCATCTAATTACTATATTTCATATAGTTTACATAATATTATCTCAATAAATTATTTTTATTTACTTTTTCAGGTAGACCAATATCTATTTTCATTCTTCATTACTTTAAAATCTAAATTTTATTTCATCAATCCGTTCCCAATTTTTCAATATAACCTTCGAGGTTTGACCTTGGAAAAATTGCGCATATTATTAAAATCATGGCGCATAAAATTTTATTAATCTACCTAAATTATTATAATTTTTTTACCCCTTGTTTTATTTTTCACTCAAAATCCATACTTTCTTCCTCAAAATGCTGAGTTTAAATTTATTTTATACTCATATTTTCTCTAACCGTTAGTTTATTTCCCCACAGACTCACAGATGTTTTTCTAATTACCCCGTAAAAGCTAATTAGTTCTAAATTTCCCCCGAATATAATATAAACATTCCATATATTTAATAATGACCCCATAAAATAATTCCATTTCCCCACGGATATAATATCTAGTTCCGTATATCTACTATCATACGTAACCATTATTATATATATATATGCGTTTAATATTACAACTTTTTCACTTAGTCAAACCTAATATTTTATCTCCCACTTATTCTAATCCCTCATCTTATATTATAACGTAAGAATAATTCCTTCTAAATTTCCCCTTGTTTACCACTGGTTACCCCCTCATTATATATCATTGTATGAAAACCTGTATCTTATCCTTTTATTTCTGTATTTTATTTTTTATTGCTAATGTTCATTGTTCTTTATCTACTCTACCTGGACAAATCAGAGGATACTTTATCCAATCACTATTTATAATAAAGCCAAATGTGGTTTTCTATCACGAGTGTGTTTAATTATTTTTTAGCGTATGATATTTACTTTAAAATGGTTAATATTATTATTGTATATTAATTTTTAAGATTATTGTCGTGTCGGATCCAAATGCTTATAAAATAACAATCCTTTCCCGTGTTCACTTATTTTTTTATTAATGAGTCTTAAATTTTTATATATAATATATTATCTACTTTCTCATGGATAATATATATGAACACTTATAAATACTTTATTGTATACGTAACACATTTTTATTGACTTATTTGTTATTTATTGAGATTTATTATTATTCTCTTATTATTTACCTTATCCCTCTATCTTACTGTTTTCATCACTTATAAGATAGTATGCTTTAGCACTTATTAGGATTAATTTATTCCGTCACTTCACACTATCACTATTTCAGTTTTCATATAGTATATGTATTTCATTTATCTACATACATTTCTCTCTTATCTATTCTATGCAGTTCATCTACTTTGGTTGTTCCCTGCTTGTTTTTTTTATATAATATTTATATTCTTCTTATATCATATTCTTTAACTAGGATTCTATTTTACCCCTCTACAAACTTTTTCTTTCATATCTTCCGTCCTTTTCCCAATCATTCTTATATATCGCCGCCAAAAATATATATTATGTCTCTTTTTGTTTAAATTTTCCATAATTTTTCCTTTCTTTCTTCTAGTAAAAATATTATCAAAAATAATGAATGAGAGTTTTCTACTTATATTAACTGTCCCTGATATTCATTTTCTGTATAATCTTTAAATATTATATAATTATATTTTAAAACTGAAATCTCCTTTAGGGGATACATAAATCCAAAATATAGATCCCTTCAACTGACCTCTCACTTTACCCCCCATATATAATAACCTAAATATTTAAATTTATACTTTTTAATATAACTCATTTATCTGGCTGATATATATTATTCTTCAAAGCAGTTTTTAATAAAAAAGATTATTTTCTTTTTATATTTTTATACAAAAACATTGATCGGGGCAAGAATCAAACCGGGATACTGACGTTTACTTTATCGGTATAATATTAATTTTTCATATCGACACTACTTTCACTCTACCTTGCGGGATTTTAATCTCTGCTCTTTACTTGTTCCGCTCGAGGACGTATTGATTATTATGTGTGTTCTTATCATCTGATCACTACAAATACCATTATTTCACTACATATTCACACGAATTCACCACTTCAACATAATGTATAAGGTTAGGAGACACGATTGATGATGGGCGCGCCCTCACTCACCCTACATATACCATCTCACTAATCATATAATATTATGTTTATTTGTATTATTATCCTTAGTTTTTCTCATACACTACTCAACTAGCGATTAGAATTATGTACATATGGCTAGCTCGTATATATCCACTATATATAAATGTGAAAGTGTTCATTTTTATGCTCTTTCTATATTATCGCATCGAATTACTCTACTGATACTTTATACGACGCTAGCACGTCTGGTGCATCCAGGTATCGATATATTTATCACGTGTGCATCCTTCAGTAGCGATGCATATACATATTGTGCGCGCGAAGTTATCTGTGATAACACATACTGTAGTATATTTAATGATGTAAAATGAAGTATGGTAGGTCTTTAATAATTTTTTCATGAATCTCTATTATTATTTATTCACATATAAGCTTTTTTTTTGATCAACCAATATTTTCTTATATTATCTATGAATATATATATACTCGTACCCTCAAAATTCTTTACTACTCCTCACATACGGGTCCCCCCCATACTTAGTACCTTTTTATATTTACTATTTACTTACTTATTCCTATTTAACGTGGGATTCCGATTAACTTCGAGCGTTATTTGGATAAATTATGGGGTTTATAACCTGTTTTCAAAGTATATGAGTCACCTAATATAACAGATTCCTAATAATCTACTAATGTATACTATTCTACCTATACTTCAAGAAAAACAATTATTATACCCCACACTTATATTCTATCTAAATTTATAATATTATATTTCATTATAATCTTCATCCTCTTTATCGCCTATCTCCGTAATTTGAGAACATATGTATAAGATATAATACGAGAAAATATTTTTTTCTCTTATATTTTCTGAGCATATGTCTATATTTTTGTATAATATCTATAAAAAATATATAGTATCTGTAATTATATGAATATATATTCTTACTACATCATTCTAAGATACACACAAATAGCAAAAACTCCTATTCATAACAACTCGAGTTTTTATTTCTTTAAAATTTCACTAATACCTAAATTTTTATATATATATGCTATCAGTATTTAATTACCAATTAATAGATGGAAAAACTTGCAAACGGTCCAAATGTTACAGTCATACATACCTTAAATTTTAATTTATTATATTTTTCCCTTTTTTTCTTGGTTATTTTATGTAATATATATACTTATATTCCACTTTCAGTTTAAGACTTTCCATGAATTATCAATTATTTTATATCTACGATAAATTAAATTTACAATGTGTATAATAGTGTTATTTTAATATTGGGGTTTATTTTTTATACTCCGTCTGTATCTTATTTTTACAAAATTATACTCCACAGGGTTGTCCCCTTACTTAGAAATAATACTACAATATATCCTACAAGTATTATATTCAATAAAAGATTATTTTTTTTCCTTCCACCCTATTATTATTTTATTTTTTCTTGGGTTTTTTACTAAATTCCCTTTATATCCCTATCAATAGATTATAGGTAAACTATCCCGATACACTTATATTAATCTAACTTTACGTTATATATATAAACATTTAACTAGACCCACTTGATGATTATCCATATTTTTGGAGGATTCTTTGTTTTTTTCAATAACATCTATCCTCATTTCAATAATCCTTAGGGTCCATGTTACTTCCCTGGCGGGTTGGTAGGTTATAGATTTATTAATCTTACTTGTCGTTTCTTATGTTATAAATAATTCTACCAATATACCTTATTCTTAAAGAATAACTGAATATTCGGCTTGTCCAAACATAGCAATATCTGATATTAATTTACATAACCTTACACTTCTGTCAAAAAACTTTAAATCCCTTGTAATCTACTTGGCTTTTCGGTTGTTAAACATGATCCCGTCAGTGGTTCTTTTCCATCCCTAACCCATTCTGTTTCTTTTATCCCTAGGCCTGCTTTTAAATTCGCTTATAAATATCTTAATTCAAAGTTTTCCGCCAACCCAATTTTGGGCTTTCAATTTATCCTGGCCCTCTATTTTTCCCATCAACTTTGTTTGCTTTTCTTCCCGGGTGGGTTAACCCTTTCAATTGGTTTAAATTTCAGCAAAATTCCCCTTAATACAACCCAAATGAACCTGAAAACTCCCTTTTACAAGTGTTTCTTTCAATAGCCAATGTTTTTTCTTTCCATAAAAAACAAATTACTAATCTTTCCTTTTCGGAAGTGTTTTCAAAAAAACTTTGGGTAACTTTTGGGGGTTAAGCTTGGGCTTTTACTTTGAAATCTTCACTCTAACTTTATCCTCTAGCTATATCTTAGAGGATTTTGGTGGTATTTCTCTTCCGTTATCTTTTGCAAATCCCTAACCTGGGTTGGACCTGTTCTACCAATTAGAAACAGCATGCACTCCAAAAACCCATTTTCTTTACCCCTACATCAAATTGTATTTATGTTTTTTAACAGTTATTTTTTAACAAGGTTGTTTTTTAACTTGTGTCCCTCCCTTCGTCGATAGATTTTCTTATAATCGGCAGCACTTCCATAATGAATGGGCCTTCCCCTTAATGGCCAGCAAAAAATCAACGCTTAAAATTTATGAATACATCAATCCTCTTTGTAAATGTTTTCCCCCAATTCCTCCCTAGATAAACCCCCAACTAATGTTTTTTCCTTTTTTGAAAATGAAATTTTTCCTGAAGAGGGATTTTTCCCCCTTTTTTTTTATTTTCCTTCACCTTCCCATAAATTCCGATTGGGTTTAGTTAACCCAATTGGAAAAGCACCATCCGTTCTTTTATTACACTTTGGTTCCTCAGATGGGACCCTCTTCATTTTTTTAACAAAACGACAACCTGTTTAGCTTTTTAACATCAAAATTACCTTCTTCCACTTATTTTTCTTGTCATCTTCTTTTCCCAGTACATTTTTCTTCAAATGTTCCCCTGTTTGTCTTTCCCACATTTATAGCAGAACCTTTTTTTCTTGTATAACAATTCTTTCCCTCAGGTGTCCTCTTTTCCTTGAATATTCAACATAAAAACTTTATTCTTTTTTACTTCCGTTTGTCCATTCCTTGAACCCTCCCCTTAATCCTGCCTAGCTCTTTCCATCTTTCAAACCACTTCACGCTTGTTTTATGGAACACTCTTTGCGCCATATTTTGTTCAACTTTCATAGGTGCCTGTTTAAATTATTAATATGAAATGGGACCGTAAAAATGGTCAAAAACCGTCAAAAGTATATATCTGTTTTTCACCAACAAAACATGTGGATAACTAAATCACTTACGAGGTTTGTGGAAGTTTATACAACAAACCCTCATAAAGGGTGGTAAAAAATTTTACAAAATGATAACAATCATTTTGTTTTCCAAATTCATTATTTTCTTACCTTTTTTAAAACTAAAATAAATCCTTTATATTATTATTGAATTTTTCTTTTTTTTTTTTTTAAAGATGGGGTTTAAACTACTTAAGGTATGTTCAATTTAATTCACATACGTTTGGACTGTCGAAAATCCTTATCAAAATGTGAAACCTTAAAAGGCACTTTTTTTAATTTATAACCAGGCCATCCTTAAACCTTAATATAGTTAACTATTATTAATCGATCTTCCCAACAAGTCCAACAAACTTTTTCCTCAAAAACTTTAGTTTTAAAAAACTAACTAACTTTTTATTTCAAACTTTTTAACCTTACTAGGCAAATGAAAACCAGAACTGATCCACCTTTTCGAGGTGTTTAAAACAAATATAACGAATGAACAAGAACTGATCACTTCGAGGTGCTAAACTATAAAACCGAAATGTTTTTCACCTTTCGAGGTTTGCTTACAAGACAACATATTATTTTACTTAATAGAGATTGCTGCCTTTATACCTAACCAATAATTCAAAACACTTATTCCCAAGTTGCTTAACTTAATAAAGCCAAACTGAATAACAATAAAATCGTCACCCTATGGGTGGGTTTTCCTTATTTTTACAAAACTGCTGAGAACAGAAAACGAAAATGTTAAAAGAAATAGGGGTATAATCCTAACCCCATTAATATACTTATAAGAAAAGTTATAATATATATTATATTAAAAACAGAAAAGGCTTGAAACCCGAAAAAATTTTCAAAAATTCTCAAATTAAATCGAAACCAAAGGCAAGAATAAAACCGGGGACTAAAACCCCCTGCCCAAAGAAAACTGATCCCAGACGGACTAACGAAAGCCACTCATAAAAAATAAAATTCAAAAAAAACGCCAAAGTTGCGAAAAATTTTTTTTTTTTTTTTTTTTTTCAAAATTGGAAAAATTTATAAAATTATAAGGTAAATTTAACGTTGAAAAAAAAATTTGGAAATAATATTAACTCAGCTTTCGAACTGGTCCATGGTACCCAAAATTTAATACTGTGGGTAAGCGACCCTAAAAAGGTACCTATTATGGCCCAATATTCCTACCACAATAAAACTTCCCAAAATAAAATATTGGATAAGAACAAATCGATATGGGATATAATTATAACTAGTTTTTGCGTGTTTTTTTTTCTAATTTTTTATTTATTTTAAAAATACATATTTTTTTTAATTGTAATTTGGCGTTTGTGTTTTTTTTTTTATTATTAAATTTCCCCCACCAACTTAATTGGTCTTTTTTTTAAAGTTCTTTATTAAATATTTTTTTCCTTCGCTTTTAAAAATTAAACTACTGGTCCCCTTTGGTTTTATTTGCCTTTAAATTGTATCCGCCTCTCTCCCGAATATAAAATAAATTTTTAGGTGCTACGCCACACTTGCATGATTTTAAGTCCAGTTATTTTTTATTCACTTATCACTTGTCAAATTCGATTTTATTTTTGTTTAATGTTATTACTTTACCGGCGAATTTTTTTTTAATTTATTCTTTTTTTTAAAAATTTATTTTTTATTTTATTAATTTTAATTCCCTCTTTCTTTTTTTTAGATTCAAATGTTGGGGTTTATCAAAGCTTTAACGACTACCCTGGGCATGTCGGTCCTTAACTTGACTCTATATATACGGGTTTATATTTTAATTTTATTATTCTTTTATTGAATTACTACAATTTTAAAATTAAATTTCCATTGAATTTGATTATTATAAATATTAAATCCTTCCACTCATTATTAATTTATTTTATTTTATTCTACATTAGCCACAATTTTTTAGCTCCTTAACGATTTTTTCAGATAATACTTTTTCTGATTTATTTTTCCTTGAACTTTTTTTTAATTTTTTTTTTATCCAGTTCCCTAGTTTTATTTATTTTCCGTGGATTTTTTTAAAGAGTTTAAATTTTTTTTTTAATTAGCGTTTATATTAATATTTTAATAGTAACTTTAAATTTTAATTTATTTTCGTAAGCTTTAATTTAAATTTTTTATTACATTTCTTATTTATTTTTAATTCTTCCTTCGATCTAATTTTAAATAAATTTATGTCCCTTCCTTTAATTTTTTATTATCTTCAAAATAATATTATGGTTTTTCTTTTTATTGGGTAAAAAAATTTACATATGTTTAATACAAACTTCTTTTCAAAGAGGTAATAATATATAAATTGTTGGTTTAACAAAATTAGGTTAAGTTCCTATCTATAAATAATTGAAAAAGAAGTTGTTATAACTAATGAAAAAATCTTGGATTCTAGAACCCATTTTAAAGTTTTCCCCCTTTTTGGTTCTTTAAAAAATCGATCCTATTCACGCTTATACGATGACTGTGTTTATAAAAAAAACTTAAGTTTGGCAACCCTTTAAATCGAGTTCAAACCTATACAAAGTCAGTCCTCATGTAATTTTTGAAATCAATTTCAAAACCACTTTAAAGTTTAAAAAATATTTAAATATAAACAAAACCTCTTCAAAGTTTTTTTTAATTTTTTATTCAAGAATACGAATTAAACTTATCACTCCAATAACAAATTATTTTATTAAGTTATTTGTCTTATATATCGAACTAAAATACTTATTTTTAACTTGAACTATAAAAGTATTAATATTTTTACAAAGTAAGGTTTTTTGCTGATCCAATACAATCTTTCCACCATAATTTTTGATTAAATTTTTTTTTAATACGGGGATTAAAAATTTCACTACAATAAAAACAAATTTGCAAATTAATATTTTTTAAGTTACTTCAAAACGATATTTTTATTTACAAAATAATAATAAAAGCTTTTCAAATTTTTATTTAATAAAGCAAAAGTTATCAAAAGATTATTATTCATTGATGCGTGCAAAGGTTTTGTAACAGGTAAAAATCAAAACAAACTAAGATTTCAATATAAATCGTATAATCTTGAGAAAAATTACTGAAACCGATATCTCAAAACTTTCAATGCAATACCAAAATTTCCCAAAAACTAGTACTGATACCTTAAAATTACTGATGCTGATACTAACATCAATACCAGTATTTTTATATTATAGGTATCAGGGTTGTGGAGTCGTGGTCGCGGAGTCTGGGAGTTTGTAATTTTGAAGAGGGTGGAGTGAGAGTCGGAGTTGGTTATTTTGAAGAGGGTGAAGTCAGAGTCTGTAATTTTCAAGAGGTTGGAGTCTGTAACTTTCAAGATAGAGTTGGAGTTAGAAAATTTTGAACTGACAAAGTTAGGAATTGTAACTCTGTGAGTGACTTCAATCACTTCATACAAGTTCACTGACTTGCAACTTCCACATCACAAAATGCAATTGCAAACTTCGAAGTTTTTTAACCTACACCTTTTGGGTTTTTAAAATGAACATTTTTTATAATATTTTTTCTGCTCATGCGATCTTTATGAAATTTTCAGAGCATATGTAGTCTAGGGAGATGCACATTGTTTACTTAAATAATTTGTTTGTATATGCAGTAGTTTTGGATTTGTTCTTGGAGCAAATTTAAAAAAAAAGTTTTGGGGGGAAATTTAAAAAAAAAAATTATTTTCAGTATACAAATAAATTATCTAAGTAAAAAAGATGCATCTTGCCTGGCTGTACAAGCCCTGAAAATTTGATGTTGATCGAACAAGTAGAAAAAAATATATATTTATTTCATTTTCCCCCAAAAAATGTTGTTTTTTTTTGGAAAAGTGAAATTTTGATTTATTTTGTTTTACTTATCTAATCTACATCAAATTTTCAGAGCTTATATAGTCGGGAGAGATACATCTTTTTTACTTAGATAATTTTTTTGTATACTCAAAATAAAAATTTTAAATTTCCAAATATATATTTTTTTAAAAAAATTTGTTCCAAAAACAAATCCAAAACTACTGCACAAACAAAGAAATTATCTAAGTAAAAAATATGCACCTCCCTGGACTACATGTGCTCTGAAAATTTCATCTCGATCGCATGAGCAGAAAAAATTTCTCAATTTTTCCTTTTTAATTAAAACCAAAAAAAGTGGGTTTTGAATTTTGACAATGCTGAGCACAAATTTTAAAAAATCAAAAAAACTTTCGTGCATTTTGTAGGTAATGGACCCATCTATGTATGTTTCAAGTTGAAGTCATTTCGAAAAGTAGGAGTTAGTAAAAATGCCAAAAACATAGGTTTTGAAAAAATGAAAATACCAAAACAATGACTATAGACACATAAATACACTCAAAAACGACGTTTTAGAGGTCAGAAAAAGCTACAGTTTGCTTCTTTTCCCATCAAAAGTGACTGAAAATTAAGAATTTTATGTCCATCTTTTGGGTGGTGTAAAAATTGGGCTCAACCAGAAGCAAATGTTGGACCCTGTCCTTTATTGAAGTAATATATATATATATATATATATATATATATATATATATATATATATATATATATATATATATATATATATATATATATATATATATATATATATATATATATATATATATATATATATATATATACTATACATATATATATATATATATATATATATATATATATATATATATATATATATATATATATTTTTTCTTTATATATATATATATATATATATATATATATATATATATATATATATATATATATATATATATATAACTGATGAAATGGATGTGAGGGGAGTGTGGAAAGAACACTTCGAGAATCTGTATAATATTAACAGTAATGAAGAGGTGATAGTGAATGTGTGTGGGTTTGATGGTGCAAGAAGGAATAGGTATTTGGGGATGAGGTCATTAGCAAGGAGGAGGTAATGGGTAGAGTGAGAAAGTTGAAGAATTGTAAATCTGCAGGTATAGATGAAATTACTGGTGAAATGATCAAGAACGGAGGCGAGATGGTGATTGATTGCATTTGGAAGTTGTGTAATAAAGCTTTATGGAGGGTATAGTTCCGAGGGATTGGAGGAGAGAAGTAATAGCACCCTTATATAAGGGTAAAGGGAGATAAGGGGAACTGTAGGAATTATAGGGGAATTAGTTTATTGAGTGTTGTAGGAAAGATATATGCTGGTATTTTAGTCGAAAGAGTGCGTTGAGTGACTGAAGGACTGATTGGTGAAGAACAAGGTGCGTTTAGGAGTGGTAGAGGATGTGTGGATCAAATCTTTACATTGAAACAAATGATTGAGAAAATGAGGGAGAAGAAGAATAAATTGTATTTAGGTTTTATGGATTTGCAACAGGCGTATGATAGGATTAATATGGAAGCTCTATGGCAGGTGTTAGTGATATATGGTGTTGGTGGTAGGTTTCTGAATGGAATCAAAAGTATATATGACGATAGTGAAGCGTATGTAAGAATAAATGGAGTTTAAAGTGATTGGTTTAATATTAACAGCGGAGTGAGGCAGGGATGTGTTATGTCTCCTTGGTTATTCAATTTGTATATGGATGGGGTTATGAAAGAATTAGAGATGGGGGTGTCAAGAAATGGTGTTAGAATGATGGAGAATGGAGGTGAGTGGAGGGTGCCCTACCTATTATATGCGGATGATTTGGTTTTGTGTGGCGAATCTGAAAAGAGTTTGAGAGGATTGGCAGAGAGTGTAAAAGAAGGAGTTTGAAAGTAAACGTAGATAAGAGTAAGGTTAAGGTTATGAGGACAGTCCTCAGTGTTAAATTATATGAGCAGCTGAACAAATGTCTGAGTTTAAATATTTAGGGTATATGTTGGATGAAAAGGGAATGGATGATGCAGTGTAGTAGGAAAGTTGTGAAAGTTTTGAGTGTGCTAGGGTCTTACATGAGGGTATGTTGTTACCTGTGTTAATGTATAGTAGTGAGACTATTTTCTGGAATAAGAGATATAGATCTAAAGTTCAATGTGTTCAGATGGACAATCTTAGGGGAGTGTTAGGTGTGAAAAGAATTGATAAAATGAGGAATGAACGAATTAGAGAGTTATGTGGTGTGAAGAAAGGGGTAAATGAGAGAATAAATGAAAGTATGTTGAGATGGTTTGGTCATGTGGAAAGGATGAATGATAGTCGGTTGGTTAAGCAGATGTATAGTGGTGAGTTTGTTGGGAATCAACCGTCTGGGAGACCAAAGGAAAAGTGGATTGAGTCCGTAAACGAATGTCTGAAGGAGATAAATGTGAGTTTGTCAGAGGCAAGAATAAAGGTGCATAATAGGAGTGAATTGCGTGGTTTTTTGAGGGTGTATGGTTGTGGCCCACCTGGGCCAGGGATGAACCCTACACTTTGATGATATGCCATAGTGAGGGTCCGTCGCGGTCCCTTGAAGCTCTAGGGTGGATTTTCTGACTGTGACGAGTTCTCACTAATAGGTATAGAGGGGGCGGTAAGGCTGGGCTTTCTTTTCAACTTGTGTCATATTCTTTTGCTATTTTTCTTTTTCCATGCATGGAAAATCAATATATATATATATATATATATATATAAAAATATATATATATATATATATATATATATATATATATATATATATATATATATATATATATATATATATATATATATATGATATATATCTGACTGTCGTCTGAGATGGAAGCAATAAAAAGCAGCAGGAAAAAGAAATAAGAAGATCAACAGGACGGACTGAGAAGAAGACAGAAAATTCCAAGAGAGCTTCTGAAAAGGTTCCAAATGGTTTTTTGTCTCAGAGAAGGAGAAAGTATTTGCATGATTTTGGCTAGATTTTACAGTTAGAAGCTGTGAAAAAAATTATAAAAATGAAGAAACTATTTTAATTAATTAAATAAGAATTTGAAATTGAAATTAAAATCAAAATCTTTTTATCAGTGCAAAATTAATATTTTAACCGTGAAGAGGAGCAACAAAATTTTCATTTCGGTTCTCTTTCAATATTTATAAATAATAGAAAGGATACTTTATCAAAAATAGCTGAGGAGTAACAAATTTTTATAGCTTGTTCTTTTTATTTAAAAACAATTTTGAATTTAAATTATAAAATATGCAAAAACTGAAATTTGGCCAAAGATGAATGGACATTTCACCGAAGTCGGATTATAGGAAGATATTTCTTCGCATGGTTATAGGGCGACAGGGCTAGCAATCCGGTCCTTTCCTTTTGCTTTTATTACTCTTGGACCAGTGTTAGAATCTTATGCGCCTAGAAGCAAGATCCTCTGAGAGCTCTGGGAGAACGAGTTTTGAGGCCTAATGAAGAAGATGCAAGTTCTACTGAAAGGGAAAACCCTACCTGAGAGTGTTAACTCGAGGACTGGCGTCAAACCATTTTCGTCGAGAAATGTTTTTCTAGAGTGATCTAGGGTTGCGTTTCGGGCCAGAAGATGAAGATACTGGTCCAACTGACAGGGCGAAAGCTCTTCCTGGGAGTTGTTATAGATTATATATATATATATATATATATATATATATATATATATATATATATATATATATATATATATATATATATATATATATATATATATATATATATATATCAAATCAATATATATATAGATTTATATATATTATATATATATATATATATATATATATATATATATATATATATATATATATATATATATATATATATATATATATATATATATATATATATATATATATATATATATATATATATATATATACCATAAAATGGGGGAAAATCGGTCAAAAATCACCGTTTTTTTTTTTATTAATTATAAAAAATAAAATTTGAGTAAAATCTAAATTTTATTGTTTTTTTCTCACATTTGGAGTTTCCTAAATGTTATAGAATAATGAAAATAATAAAAATATTGAAATAAATATTTTTAAAATTTTTTTTGAAAAATTCCATTTTCAAAAAATTGAATTCGGGAAAAACTGGTCAATTTTTTCGGGGAGAAAGGGTCATTAAATATTATTACGTCTGTGCTTGTCCAAACTAATTTTAATTATAATTTAAATGTTAAGTAGATTTTAATAATGTTATAGAATTAATTTGGATAGAAAACACAAGTCTAAGTTATATTTTATTGACATTTTCCAAACGTGAATTTTTTCCAAAATTATGAATTTTATTTTCAATTGTTTTATGCCAACAAAAATTGAAAAATAATTATGACAAAAATTTTTTAATAATTTCTTATAATAATAATAAGATTTACACACTTAAACAATATAGGCACTTTATATTACGAGTAGTCTATCTAGTCATACACGCACATAAACTTGTTGACAAAAAAAATTTACAATATTATAAATTAAATTATTATTATTAATATTATTATTATTATTATTAATATTATTAATAATAATAATAATAATAATAATATTATTATTATTATTATTATTATTATTATTATTATTATTATTATTATTATTATTATTATTATTATTATTATTATTATTATTATTATTATAATAATAATAATACTAGTAGTTACTGTATAATACGCTCACGCGCGCGCGCGCGCGTGCGCATACATACACACATATTATTATTATTATTATTATTATTATTATTATTATTATTATTATTATTATTATTATTATTATTATTATTATTATTATTATTATTATTATTATTATTATTATTATTATTATTATTATTATTATTATTATTATTATTATTATTATTATTATTATTATTATTATTATTATTATTATTATTATTATTATTATTATTATTATTATTATTATTATTACTGTCATAATAAATTATTATTATTCTCATCATTATCATTATCTATTTTATTATAACATTCATTTTTCATACACGTTCACATTCCTATTATTATTAATAATTATAATAATAATCTGTGAACTCTGGCCGTACATAGGCCTACTCGTAATGTGCCCACACACACATATTATTATTATTATATTATTATTATTATTATTATTATTATTATTATTATTATTATTATTATTATTATTATTATTATTATTATTATTATTATAATAATAATAATAATAATAATAATAATAATAATAATAATAATAATAATAATAATAATAATAATAATAATAATAGGTATAGAAAACATTAAACAAATGTCTTATAGTCTACCATACATAAAAACTAAAATAAAATATTATTAAAAACTAAAAAAAATGGACATTTTTATACAAGTTTATATTGACCGGTTATCCCCGACGCCCGACCGGTTTTCCCCCGAAATTGAAAACACTTAATAACTTTTAAAAAAAAATTAATATTTTAAATTTTTTACATGGGAAATGTTAAAAATAGATTTCCCAATATGCATTTAAATCAAAATTCTGATATCTTAATTCTACGAGATTCACCAGGTCTTAGAAATTTTTTTCAATTTAAAATTTTTTTTTTTCCAAATGGGGGAAATTTTTTTGACTTGTAGGTGTAAGTTATTTACTTAAATTTTTATATATGGTTAAAATATATTCTATTTACTACTTAAAAAACCTTTCTCCAATTGAAAAATGTTTTTATTTACAAAAATATTAAGAATATTAAAAAGTGACCGGTTCTCCCCTCTGTGACTGATTTTCCCCATTTTACGATATATATATATATATATATATATATATATATATATATAAAATATATATATATATATATATATATATATATATATATATATATATATATATATATATATATATATATATATCGTAAAAAGGGGTAAAATGGTAAATTTTTTCAAAATTTTCAGAAATAAAATTCATTACAAGTACATCGTTTATCTTATGTATATTTATTTAATATATATGTAAAATATAGTCATTGAAGAGTAATTACATGTAAAAAGAATAATAAAAAACTGTATTATAATGATATTTTATTGGCCTTAAAAAAACTCGGTCACCGAATTTTGAATCAGGGTAAAATGGTAAGAAGGTGGGGTAAAATGGTAAATGGAGAAAAAATGAAAGAAATACAAATATATATGATAATATGAGTACACATCCTTATAGATACATGTTCATATATATACCTATATGAAGAAAAATTTAAAAAATTAAAATGATAAAAACTTCAAAAAAAATTCATTTCTTATAGCTAACTATAATCTTTTTTTTTTTTTTTTTTTTTGTTAGTTTTAACATCACTGGTGCTTACCTTGATAATTTTTACAACTGCCTTATTTGTTTGGAGTAATTATCTGAATAAAAACTTGAATGTAGAAATTAGTTTGAAGAGCAAAATTCCATGAAAAAATTAGGGCATTTATCATTTTACCCCGGAATAGCTTATCATTTTACCCCGATTTAGTTTTAGACATATTTTTCTGACACTAGCTATATTTTGTTAATTTTAACATCATCAGTGCTTACCTAGATAATTTTTACAACTGCCTTATTTGTTTGGAGCAATTATCTGAATAAAAACTTGAATGTAGAAACCTTAGTTTGTAGAGCAAAATTCCATGAAAAAATTTATACTCCGAAACAAAAAAATATTAAACATATTTAGATATATTATTATCTTAATTAACTAAAAAGGTAGTTTAAAGTATTCTTAACAGATATAGCTTTTGCAAAGCTATAATAATTATGACTTTGTACCATAAAATTAGAATTTTATATTTTTTTTGGGCATTTATCATTTTACCCCGGCCTTACCATTTTACCCTGTTTTACGGTATATATATATATATATATATATATATATATATATATATATATATATATATATAGTATCGCATATATTTTATATATATATATATATATATATATATATATATATATATATATATATATATATATATATATATATTGTATATATATATATATATATATATATATATATATATATATATATATATATATATATATATATATATATATATATATATATATATATATATATATATATATAGTTGTAATATATATATATATATATATATATATATATATATATATATATATATATATATATAGTGCGTTGGGTGAATCCAGCAACTTTTGATTCAACCGAATCCGTGTGTGTGGAAATGTTTGAATCCGAATCCAGCACCTCCGGATTCGAATCTGAATCCGTGTGTGTGGAAATTCTCGAATCCGAATCCATGTAAAAAGCTTGAATCCGAATCCGGATTCGAATCCTTCCAATGATTTTTTACAACATTAAATACAACCAACCAAAATGACATATTTCCTTTCAAATATTTATGGGATATATAAAGTTTTTTCATTTATAATTTTTTTTTTTACTATTGATATGCATATTTATTTATATGTTAAATAATTTTTATATATATATATATATATATATATATATATATATATATATATATATATATATATATTATATATATAATATATATATATATATATATATATATATATATATATATATATATATATATATATATATATATATATATATATATATATATATATATATATATATATATATATATATATATATATATATATATATATATATATATATATATATATATATATATATAAGAGTAAAAATATACGAATATAAATATATATATAGAGAAAGAGGTATTTATATATATATATATATATATATATATATATATATATATATATATATATATATATATAACGGAGAGAAAACGCTGGGACCGAACAATCGTACCCGACTTTGAGGTTCCTCTCTCCACTATTTCTCGTAGATCAAACGTCGAAGAAAACAAGTAATTCTAAGGTCAAAAATAGAAGATAATACGTCTAAGATATTTTGTGATGTTTCAAAGACGTGGTTTTACTGTCTAATAAGAACAGGAAACCAACCAACACCATCAGGTTTAATACGGAGCAGGTTAGGCCTTCTCCGCAACGGAGGGAGATAGTCTCGGGACTCCGTGCGCCTGTTCGCTTAATGACAATTCGGTGAGGATTGTGAGAATTAACGATTGATTTATAACTAAGTCTTAGCCGGATATTTAATATTGTTTTCTAATTAGTGTTCCATATAGATCATACCTCGATGTTCATAAGATTGAAGATTAATCAGATAGAATTTATTAAGTAAATAATAAGATATGAATAAAGATTTAAATACCAAAGGATGTTGAAACACTAGAAAAAGTTTATCTTTACTATGTTCGCTCAGAATATATAATGGGATGTTTGTGAGGAATTTTAATATAGCACAAATCCACTCCCAACAATATAATAGTATAAAAGATATAGAATTAAGTATAATGTTTAATTCAATTAAATAATATACATTGGACACAAATTCATATAAGGAATCCAATGTATCAATAATTATGTACAAGGGCTCAATTCAGCCCTGGAATCAAATTCGAGAGTGGAAACCAAAACGCTTCCAAATAATGTTCATGCATATATTAAGGTAAAGTAAGAATTAGAAAGCGAGACTCAAAATCAACAAATACACCATGACTTAACTGAAGATTGAGTGTATAATGGTTTCTGTTTCAGATTTTTAAAATCCAAAGACGAAGAAGGATTCAGGATTGAATCCCACCTTTGAAAAAGCCACAGAAGAAGTAGGATTCAGGAATGAATCCTACCCTAGAAACCCTATTAAAAGTAAATAATAAGTAGGATTCAGGAATGAATCCTACCCTTGAAACCCTATTAAAAGTAAATAATATTTTATATTTGTACAAGCATTTTAACTTAAATTAAATTAATACATTTTATTCTATTTTATATGTATTTTATTGAACTCACCCTGTAAATTTCCAAAAGGGGTTTATTCAATTTGGGACAATAGTTTTTGTCAATGACCCTACAAGACAGTAAACTGTAAACGAAACGTCAAGTTTACTACTTTATATTAACATACATAATCATAAATTTACATGACATCAATTACATTAACTACATTATTTCCTTTATTTTTACACACTAACCTTGAAAGTATATACAATTCCTTTCCAAGGTCTTCAATGTATTCTATTTGATATTTGGACACAACTAATTGTTTTTGTACAATTATATGTTCATCTATTTTTATTTTGTCTTATATAAACTTTATCATTAAGATTGTCATTAAAGATATATATCATGAATGGTTACTAACTAAAAAGAAAAGAAACAGCATTATAATACCGATAAATTTTACAAGGTTTTAAATAAATGAAGCAATATTTTATAATATAATTAAGATCATCGTACAGGCTGGATCAGAAATGTCCAGACTGTATCAATGAACATTCTTAAATCTAATTAATACTATGATTAAATTATTGGCTTACCAATTTATACCAGCATTAAGTTTCACCTCAGTTGTCAATAAGACACAACTATGCACGAACAATATCTCCCTTATATCCTCCCCCACTAAATCTAAGCCCCCACCTTAATTTTCCACGTCGTTCAATGAACGACAAGGACTAAGAGGCAAAGATAATAGAATAGTGGAGTAGAGAAGGATATTTCGGGTCTCTCTAAACTATAATTAAATTTACAATAAATATTTATATATACAAAATTTTATACCATCTGTACCTTGGACAAGGAAGAAAGACCAGCAGAAGCCTCTTTCTCCTCATTAAACTCCTGCATGAACAATAAAGAAGTCATCTGCTTTTGTTGGTCAATCATTTCGTTCCAGTGAATCTGCTCCATAGCCCAACGTCAGCTTGTATGCAGTACAACCTTAACGCGGGAATTCAGAACAGACTCAGAGTTACCTGATACAGTTGAAGTGTAACTACAAGAGGGTTGTTGAGAACACGAAGGCACAGAATAAGAGTCATTTTGGGGATATCTCGACTGGGGAGTAGGAACATAAGGACCACTATGTGCATGTACATTTTCTGGAGGGTAAGATCTAGGACCTCTAAAATAATCTGATGGAAAAGAAGATTGTGACTGAACTTGTTGTACATGAGGTTGAGATTCGGGGACAATTTCTGCGGGATAATTATAAGTACCAGAATAAGATTGAGAATGTGAAGGTAACATATAATTTTGGTCCATTTGGTCAGTTGAATACGTAGGAATGGAAATTAAGGGTCTAGGTCATCTTTTTTATTTATTTGAGGACGAGTTGGATTAGAATTATATGGGACAGTTCTTACAGAGATTTTATTAATTTTAAAAAGATGCCCAACTTTATTTATTAGTGATTCTAAAAATAAACGGTTGGGATGTAAACCATCCAACAACAAAGGTGAATTTAAAGTTAAAGTTTCTTTGTTAAGATACTTGCTATGAGGGGTGACAGGAAGTACTCCGCCTTTAGCAATGTTTTGATGATAAAAATCAAGTATATCTGTTCCTCGAATGATGTTTTTATCCGGCCACTGGTATTTGGTCTCCATAAGTGATTCAAACAGGTGATAGCTGTGGATAGAATGTTCTTGCATTTTTTGGGGGGAGAGTACAGGATCATCAAGATTATACTTTGCATACTGGGTGCCCCAATCACAAATAATGCGCTTCTTGTTGTAAGCGTGCATATCTTGAATTGGTGGTATGTACAAATAGATCTTGGATTGAGGATTTTTTTCTTTAGCTGCTTCAGTTATTTTCCTCATGATTTCGGGAACCGCCTCCATGGACAGATCTGTAACAGGTTCGAAGACGGTAGCAGTATTTTTATCTTGGTCCTGTAACTCTTTCCTTTTCCAGGCCATTGTGGTTAAGGCCCATATTAATATGGTTTTTACATCGGGGGTCATTAATACTTGAACCCTTGCCAGACAAGAAGATATGGTACGGCCTGAAGCATAATCCGCTCTTACCGAAACACCATGTTTGAGTCTTAGGAACTTCTTTTGATTTTTGAAGAGGGAAACCTCGGAAGAACCCACTGCTAACAGAATGGCATGATGATACTTGATTATTCTCCTGGTTTACTCTGGGATACCGACAGAGATGTTTCTAGCGGTTTCTAGCCGAATCGATTCTGAAAAAGTATAATATATCTGTCAACAATTGAGTCACCAAGAATTTCTAAATAAATAATAAAAATGCATGAATATTCCCTATACTAAGGTAATTACTTTTACATAATAGTCATGAAGCAAAAAAATGAATTAGAGTAAAACTAACTCGTATTTCATGAAAGCAATTAAGAGTAAATAAAGATATAAATAAAGATCCTTGACCTAACACCAAAAATTATGAAGAACTCTGTTAAATAATTACCTTGAACAATCCGCAGAAAATGGATTCTGTTCACCTTCCAGTATGAATATTAGAAAATATAGATTATAAATAAGTATAAGAAACAGATAAAGTTAGCAAAGTTCATGAAAGTGTTCCCCAAAATATGTACATTCACTCCGTTACAATAATTCCCCCAAATAAATAATACCATTAAATAATACCCCTGAATATTTTATTAAAGTTACTCACTTTCAAGTATGAAATATAAGAAAATATAGACCATAAAGTAAGTAAAAGGAAACAGATAAAGTCAGCTAAGTTATTGAGAGTGCTCTCTGATACTCCAATGATATTCTCCAATCTGACTCCAATTGTGCTCCTTGGATTCTCCACGTCTCTCAGGTATGATCTCTTGTTACCTTAATATCTATATATTTGAAAAAATTGTGTCGAATGCCAATTACTCTTAATTGCTTTCATGAAATACAAAAAACAATAACCAAAAATCGATATTAAATCTCTACTTGATTTCAATTCCTAAGAAAAGAAACAAAAACAAATTAATATAAACCGTACATACTAAATATGGACTTCAACTATAGTAAATTAGGCATGGCCTCCCTCTCGAACAGAGTTCCACTACATACCTGTAACTAATCAGGTATATTATATTTTACTTTTTTCTTTTTCACCCCCTAATTACATCCCAAACCCCTTCTCAATTCCAACAGATATTTTCTGTTATTTTTCTTTGTTAAGCCATCGGCTAATTGCAACCGAGAATTTACCCACTCCACCGAGTGTACCACCCCTCTGTCTAATTTTTCTTTTAGGTTTGCCAGCTCTATTCTCAGTATTCGATTCTTAACTCCCTTTGTCGAGTTGATACTATCTTTTAATGATTTACAGTCTGTCATTGCTATAATATTTATGTTATCGCTGTTCATTGTTAGTTCTTCCCAAAGATATTTAATATACTCCCCCCATTCAACGGCTTCCACCATGCTTAGGGTTTCCGCTGACAAAGTGGAACTTACCACCCTTTTTGCTATCTTCGATTTCCATAGCAATGGGCAAATATTGCCCACTGTATCTTTCATCCTTATACAATACCCAATCTGGGTTCTCCCACCAATTATATTACCAAATGAAGCGTCAGAGTATACTTCCAACCTCATTCTGCCTTTCTTCAATTTCGGTATTCTCATGTAAATTTCCTCTTTGGTTGCTCTTTCTGCTACATCGATCAAATCTTTATAGTTACCAACTGTGGCCTCCTTCATATTTCGCCCTAAACAACTTACATCGAAACTCAGATCAGGCCGTGTATTTTGGGACATCCAATTTAATTTCCCTAAAAGGGATCTGTACATTGTCATCTCCGCATCACTAAGTTTTTCCTCCTTTTTTTCTTTATTTAATTTTCTTATTCCTAACCTATCTCTAGTGTAACTCATCTGACTCAATACCATATCACCCTGTTTCTCCTGCTTTACTTATATTCCAAAGTATTTAAAAACTTTGCTTTCTTCCTTTCTTTATTTGAGGAATAATCCTATCCACAAATTCTTTATTGCCCCCATAAATAAGGTCATCAACATGGATACCCATTATACCCACAACTTTACCATCTATTTCCCACTTAAATATTGTATTATCGATTTTACTTCTTTTTCCTCCAACTATAGTTAACACTTCCACCAGACTTTCATACCACTTTCGGGCTGCGTCCTTTAAACCATATACGGTTTTTCTTAACTTCCACAACTTTAACGTTTTTGCTTCTTTTGGGGGTTGTATTACCACTTCTCTCTTCATTTCCTTGCCCTGCAAGTAAGCTGTTTTAACATCGAGTGTCCTTGCCTCCCAATCATTCATGTTCATTATAGAAAGGATTATCTTTAATCCTTCTATAGAAAAAGTGGGAGCTTCACAGGCCACAGTATCAAGGTACCCTTTTTCCATAAAACCTTTCACAACCAGACGTGCTTTCCATATCCTACCTCCCTCCTTCTCCTTTTCCGTAATTATCCATCTTGTTTTTAACACCTTATTTTTATATGGTTCATCTATTTCCTCAAAGACATTGTTTTCTTTCCAACTATCGAGTTCTTTCTCCTTCGCTTCAATTTTTTTTCCCTAGTCTGTGTCTGTACAATTAAAATATACCACCTCTCCTTCGATATAATATGATTCCTCATGATTTATTTCTTCTTCCACTTCATATTCCCTTAGGTCAGCCCAAAACTCTTCCTCAGAATCTAAATCTCTAACGTTATATGTCCCATCATATTTTCCGCCTCTCTTCCCTCCTAAACTTATTACCTTAACTCTTCTCCACCACTCCTCATCATCGCGTCTTATTAGATAGTTCTTTCCCTTCCTAAGGTCCTTCGGATTAATTTCTTCCCGCAACTTCTCCTCCTCCTCCACCACTTCTTCTTCTTCTTCTTCTTCTTCTTCTTCTTCTTCTTCTTCTTCTTCTTGCTCTTCCGGTTCCTCACTTTCCTCCACATCTTCACTTCCCTCCTTACCATGAGTCACTCCCTGTATTCTCGTTATGTGTATTTTGTTAACTTCTTAACTTCTCTGATTAAAGCACCATGCTTAACAATTACTATTTTGCCATCTCTCCCTATTATTTTCCCAGGGCCTCTCCATTTCTCCTCTCCTTTTTTCTTGTAATATACCTTATCTCCTACTTGGGCTTCTTCAATCTTATGCTCTCTCACTCTCCCTTTTAATGCTCTCTTAATTCTATCTCTACATTCCTTCCCTTGCACATTCTCTTTAACTATACCTTGTACCTTCATTAACTCTTTTAATTTTTCTCCCTCTATCTCTTCCTCAAGTTCAGTTGGACTCAGCTGTTCCATTTCCCGTTCTCCTCTGTAATAGATTCCAAACACCTTTTGGTTGGGGGAATAACCACCACTCATTATCCTATCATTTTTTGCACTTACCATCCACAGGAGGATCCATTCTTTTCCTTTTACACCGTCCTCTTTTAACTTCCTCATACCTTCTTTTAAAATACCTACTGTCTTTTCACTCTTCCCGTTACTCCACGGGCTCTCACTGGCTGTACACAGCATTTCTATTCCCCATTTTTCAGTGAATTCTATCATTTCCTCATTCTGGAACTCTCTACCCCCATCTGTTATTATTTTTTGAGGGGCACCGAAGTAACTTACCCACTTTTCCATTATACATTCCAAGATGTTTGAGGGTCTCTTATCCCTTAGCCACTTTGCCTGACAGTAGTGCGTCGCCCAATCTACCATGACAAGAAACTTCTCACCTTCTAGTTCTCCTATATCCATGGACAAAACCTCATTGAAATTCTGAGCTAGAGGCACTCCTACTATTGGTCTTCCAGGATTTTTCTTATATTTTCGACAAGTCTCGCACTCACTACACACCTCCTGTAGTAATTTTAACCGTTCTCCTTTCACACTCTTAAAATTAACATCATTATCCCACGCTTTGCATATCATTTGTTTAAGTTTTTCATATGCAACATGGCCAAATTGAAGATGCAACCTCCTACAATTCTTTTTCCATTTCTCTATATCGTTTATAGCATCGCTTCCACCCAGTGTTAACCACACATTCTTTTTCATACTACCATCCCTTAGCTTTATTCTTATGTGACCTTTACTATCTATGGTGATTGGTATTTTATTTTTTATCGATGAGTGGTTACATTCTATATACCTATGCAAAAATCTATCTTCGCACCTAACTTATCTAAAACTGTAGTACCTATTAGCCAAGGAATATTTCCCTCGACAACCTCGGTTGCAAGCAATGCCCTACTATTCCCTAGAAATATAGGAATCAAAAACTTCCTACTGCATTTATATTCCTTCTCCCCAAACAAGTAGGTTTCTTTCACCTTCCTCTCTGACTCCCTCATCCTCTCCAACTCTTCCCTATCTAAAGTTGATAAAATCGCTCCTAGTCAGAACTCACCCACAACACTTTTCTTACACCCTGTATCAACGATAGCACTAATTATCTCCCAATTGTCTTCTTCCATCGTTTGTTCACCGAATAGTACTACTTCTTTATTTGTCTTTTTCTTTTCGTTATGTTCACTGCTGCAAGCATTAGCTAGATGTCCTTTCTCTTTACATCTATAACATTCCTTGTCTTTCAACCAACATTCTTCCGACACGTGACCTTTCTTTCCACATCCATCACATTCCCTCTCATATTTCTTAGGCTCAGTGCAAAATCGTTGCGTATGTCCTACTTTCTTACAGTTATAGCACGTGAATCTTCTCTCAGTATTCTTATTCTTATCACTCTTATCACCACTGTACCATATCTTCTCCTTATTCTGGTTTTGGTAACTCTTGCCCATAATTCCTCTTAATAAACTAGTTACTCTCGCATAGGACAGATCGCCCTCCAGAGCTCCTAGCATTATTTTCTCCTCATGCTCCGACAACCTGCTTCTTCCCAACAACAATCCTCCTTTATGTTCTTCTCCCAATTCTGCCATACCAGCAGCGGTGCATCGTCTTAAGGCTACCTCAAAACGACTCACAAAATCTTGTACTTCTTCATTTGCTCCTCGCTCTATTCTGAAGAAAGCATTCATGCTGTCCATCTTCTCTCTTTTTCTATCGCTACTATATTTCTTTTCTAATACACTCATTATTTTCTCTATGCCATCGCTACCTGCTAGCTCATCTCTCGGTAGTCCTCCGACTAGCTCCCAGGGTTCTCCAGACAGAGCGCTTCTGATGGTTAAGCCGGGGTATTTGTCAACCTTTTTGTTTCTCCAAATCCAATCTTCCACCTTTCCTTTCCACTCTAAAAACCTCTCTCTCTTTCCATCAAACCCAGGGCACTTCTCGTTCCTTCTACCCTTTTCCATGCTTTCATCATCTGAACCCATCTTTCTCCAGGTTGGTAGAGATTTAAATTGATATAAATAAAGATCCTTGACCTAACACAAAAAATTATGAAGAACTCTGTTAAATAATTACCTTGAACAATCCGCAGAAAATGGATTCTATTCACCTTCAAGTATGAATATTGGAATATATAGATTATAAATAAGTATAAGAAACAGATAAAGTTAGCAAAGTTCATGAAAGTGTTCCCCAAAATATGTACATTCACTCCGTTACAATAATTCCCCCAAATAAATAATACCATTAAATAATACCCCTGAATATTTTATTAAAGTTACTCACTTTCAAGTATGAAATATAAGAAAATATAGATCATAAAGTAAGTAAAAGGAAACAGATAAAGTCAGCTAAGTTATTGAGAGTGCTCTCTGATACTCCAGTGATATTCTCCAATCTGACTCCAATTGTGCTCCTTGGATTCTCCACGTCTCTCAGGTATGATCTCTATGTTACCTTATACTATATATTTGAAAAAATGTTCGAATGCCAAATTACTCTTAATTGCTTTCATGAAATACAAAAAACAATAACAAAAATCGATATTAAATCTCTACTTGATTTCATTCCTAAGAAAGAAAACAAAAAAACAAATTAAATAAAACCGTACATACTAAATATGGACTTCAACTTAAGTAAATTAGCATGGCCTCCCTCTCGAACAGAGTTCCACTACATACCTGTAACTAAATCAATATATATATATATAATATATATATACTATATATATATATACTAATTTTTTATATATATTATTATATACTATATATAGTATATATATAATAATATATATATTATATATATATATATATATATAAGGTCAATATGCTCTGCATTATTTAAGCTTAAATTGTTTTATTTAGGGCGTAGGGATGAATCTACTGGTTTCCGCTCAAGAAAAATATATAGCCATCGGACTCAGGAAGAAAAATAATATAGAAAATGTTAAAATATCGCTGGAAAAAGTTTTCTTTTCTTTTAAATATAAGGAAAACAATTAAAAATAACAATTTAAAATGGCTACAAACAAATGTCAAAAATGTAAAAAAATGTCGTCTTTTATAATAAAAATTCAAATTAAGTTTTTCCAAATTTTGTGGTGAAAAAGTTTATACAAAATTTGATTTGGGAGCTTAGGAGTCCGTTTTTAATTTAAAATCGACTCCGATCCAAACTACCCCAGAAAAGTCCCCCTTACCCTTTACCCCTTGAAAACGCTCGACTCCCAACTCCGACTCCCCATCCCTGATATTTATATATATTGTATTATATATATATTATATATATATATATTATATATATTAATATTCTATTATATTATATAGTATATATATATACTATATATACTTATATATATATATACAGAGGTGGGCATAAGCGCAAATGAAAGCGCAAAAGCGCAATGTTGCGCTTAAGCGTAAAACCTGTGCGCCTTTGCGTTTGCGCGAGAATTTCAAAAAATGTGCCGCCTTTTGCATCTTGCGCTCATTCATACTTTTTTTTAGACCGCGAAAACGCAATTTGCGCTCTATCCTAAATAATTGCGCTTATATTATATAATTATTATATATATATATAATATTATTATATATATATAGTATATATATATATATATATATTTATAATATATATGATTTTAGTTACAGGTAGGTTGTGGAACTCTCTTCGAGAAGGAGGCCATGCTAATTTACTATAGTTGAAGTCCATATTTAGTATGTACAGTCTTATTTAATTTGTTTTTGTTTTTTTCCTTTTTTTAGGAATGACACCAAATAGTGAATTAGTACTGATTTATGTATTGGCATAGTAATGTCATTAAGAATAATTGGAATTCGAATATTTTTCATTTTTTCAAATATATAGTTTAAGATAACTCAGCTTGTGTAACGGAGATAGGAGCATATCGTTGGAGAGTGGAATCAAAGGCGAGAACTTTCAAATACTTTGCTGTCTATATCTGTTTTCTTTTGCTTACTTTATGCTCTATATTTTCTTATATTTCATACTCGAAAGTGATTAAATTTAATAGAATATTTGAGGGTATTATTTCATGTAAAGATTGATTAATTATACGTGGGTATCATTTAATGGAAAAGGAAATATCGATTAAATTATTTAATGGTATTATTAAAATGGAGTGAATGTTCTTAATTTGGGGAGCACTTTCATGAACTTGGCTAACTTTATCTGTTTCTTTGACTTAATTTATACTCTTTATACTCTAATATTCATACTAGAAAGTGAATAGAATCCATTTTCTGCGGATTATTTAAGGTAATTATTTAACAGAGTTCTTGATTTTTTGTGTTAGGCTAAAAGATCTTTATTTATATCAATTTAATTCACTATAATAGCCTGGAGAAGGATGGGTTTCCGTGACTGAAAGCATTGTTTTTATAAGGTAGAAAGGAAGTGAGAAGTGCCTCAGGGTTTGATGGAAAGAGAGACGTAGGGTTTTTGGAGTGCAGAAGGAAAAGGTGGAGTTGGATTTGGATGAACAAAAAGGTTGACAAATACCCCGGCTTAACCATCAGAAGGGCGCTCTATCTGGAGAAACCCTGGAACTTAGTGGGAAGGATACCGAGAGTGAGCTAAGCAAGTAGCCGATGGTATAGAGAAATAATCGAGTGTATTAGAAGAATACAGTAGCGGATAGAAAAGGGAGAGATGGACAGCATGAACATGCTTTCTTCAGAATACGAAGCGAGGGCAATGAAGAAGATAACAGGATTTTGTGAAGTCGTATTTGAGGTAGCCTTCAAGGAGAATGCCCGCTGCTCGGTAATGGCAGAATTGGGAGAACCGAACATAAAGGAGGATTGTTTGTTGGGAAGAAGCAGGTTTGTCGGAGCATGAAGGACGAAAATAATGCTAGGAAGCTTTGGAGGGCGAGTCTGTTTAGTGCGAGAGTACTAGTTTGTTAATGAGGAATCATGGGCGGGAAGAGTTAGTAAACAGAATAAGGGAAGATTATGGTATAGTGGTGATGAAGAATAGAATACACGAGAGAAAGTTACTCTGCTATAAACTGTAAGAAAGTAGGAATAACGCAACGACTTTTGCCCTGATCTAAGAAAAATGAGAGGAAATGTGATGGATGTGGAAAGAAAGGTCATGTGTCTGAAGAATGTTGGTTGAAAGACAAGGAATGTTATAGATGTAAAGAGAAAGGACATTTAGCTAATGCTTGCAGTGAACGTAGCGAAAAGAAAAAGACAAATAAAGAAGTAGTACTATTCGGTGAACAAACGATGGAAGAAGACAATTGGGAGATAATTAGTGCAATAGTTGATACAGGGTGTAAGAAAAGTGTTGTGGGAGAATTCTGACTAGGAGCGATTTTGTCAACATTAGATAGGGAAGAGTTGGAGAGGATGAGGAAGTCAGAGAGGAAGGTGAAAGAAACATACTTGTTTGGGGAAAAGGAATATAAATGCGATAGGAAGTTTTTGATTCCTATATTTCTAGGTGATAGTAGGGCATTGCTTGAAACCGAAGTGGTCGAGGGAAATATTCCATGGCTAATAGGGACTACGGTTTTAGATAAGTTAGGCGCGAAGATAGATTTTTTGCATAAGTATATAGAATGTAACCACTCATCAATAAAACATAAAATACCAATCACCATAGATAGCAAAGGTCACATAAGAATAAAGCTAAGGGATGGTAGCATGATAAAGAACGTGTGGTTAACACTGGGTGGCAATGATGCCATAAACGATATAGAGAAATGGAAAAAGAACTGTAGGAGGCTGCATCTTCAATTCGGCCATGTTGCATATGAAAAACTTAAACAAATGATATGTAAAGCCTGGGATAATGATGCCACTTTTCAGAAGTGTGAAAAGGGAAAGGTTGAAAATTACTACAGGAAGGTTTGAGTGATTGGAGACTGGTCGAAGGTATAAGAAAAATCCTGCAAGCCAATAGTAGGAATTGCGTCTGGCACAGGGAATTTCCACATTGAAGTTTTGTTACCACTGGATTATAGGAAACTAGAAGGTGGAAAATTTTCTTGTCACTGGTACGAATTGGGCGACGCACTACTGTAAGGCAAGTTGGCTAGGGATACAGAGACCTCAAACATCTGAATTGTATATATGGACTTTTATAAGAACTTTGGTCCAATCAACAATAAATAACAGATGGGGGGAGAGAGTTTCAGAATGAGGAAATGATAGAATTCACTGAAAAATGGGGAATAGAAATGATGTGTACAGCCAGTGAGAGCCCATGGAGTAACGGGAAGAGTGAAAAGACAGTGGGTATTTTGAAAGAAGGTATGAGGAAATTAAAAGAGGACGGTGTAAAAGGAAAAGAATGGATCCTACTGTGGATGGTAAGTGCAAAAAATGATAGGATAATGAGTGGTGGTTATTCCCCTAACCAAAAGGTGTTTGGAATCTATTACAGAGGAGAACGAGAAATGGAACAACTGAGTCCAACTGAACTTGAAGAAGAGATAGAGGGAGAAAAATTAAAAGAATTAATGAGGGTACAAGGTTTAGTTAAAGAGAATGTGCAAGGGAAGGAATGTAGAGATAGAATTAAAAGAGCATTAAAAGGGAGAGTGAGAGAGCATAAGATTGAAGAAGCCCAAGTAGGAGATAAGGTGTACTACAAGAAAAAGGGAGAGGAGAAATGGAGAGGTCCTGGGAAAATAATAGGGAGAGATGGCAAAATAGTAATGGTTAAGCATGGTGCTTTAATCAGAGAAGTTAACAAAATACACATAACAAGAATACAGGGAGTGAATCATGGTAAGGAGGGAAGTGAGGATGAGGAGGAAAGTGAAGAACCGGAAGAAGAAGAAGAAGAAGAAGAAGTAGAAGAAGAAGAAGAAGAAGAAGAAGAGGAAGAAGAAGAAGAATTTGAAGAAGAAGAAGAGGGAGGAGAAGTGCGGGAAGAGATTAATCCGAAGGACCTACGAAAAGGAAAGAACTATAGAATAAGACGCGATGATGAAGGGTGGTGGAGAAGAGTTAAGGTGATAAGTTTAGGAGGGAAGAGAGGTGGAAAATATGACGGGACATAATAACGTTAGAGATTTAGATTCTGAGGAAGAGTTCTGGGCTGATCTAAGGAATATGAGGTGGAAAGAAATTTAATCATGAAGAATCAATATTTATATAGAAGGAGAGGTTGGTCTATTTTAATTGCACAGATACAGACTACGGAAAAAAAATTGAAGAAGCGAAGGAGAAAGAACTCGAGAGTTGGAAAGAAAACAATGTCTTTGAGGAAATTGATGAACTATATAAAAATAAGGTGTTAAAAACAAGATGGATAATTACGGAAAAGGAGAAGGAGGGAGGAAGGATATGGAAAGCACGTTTGGTTGTGAAAGGTTTTATGGAAAAAGAATACCTTGATACTGTGGCTTGTGAAGCTCCCACTTTTTCTATAGAAGGATTGAAAATAATCCTTTCTATAATTAACATGAATGATTGGGAGGCAAGGACAATAGATGTTAAAACAGCTTACTTGCAGGGCAAAGAAATGAAGAGAGAAGTGGTAATACAACCCCCAAAAGAAGCTAAAACGTTAAAGTTGTGGAAATTAAAAAAAACCGTATATGGTTTAAAGGACGCAGCCAGAAAATGGTATGAAAGTCTGGTAGAAGTGTTAACCGGAGTTGGAGGAAAAAGAAGTAAAATCGATAATACAATATTTAAGTGGGAAATGGATGGTAAAGTTGTTGGCATAATGGGTATCCATGTTGATGACCTTATTTATGGGGGCAATAAAGAATTTGTGGATACGATTATACCAAAAATAAAGAAAGAATTAAAAGTCGGAAAGGAAGAAAGCAAAGTTTTTAAATACTTGGGAATAGAAGTAAAGCAGGAGAAGCATGGTGATATGGTGTTGAGTCAGAGGAGTTATACTAGAGATAGGTTAGGAATAAGGATAATAAATAAGGAAAAAAAGGAGGAAAAACTTAGTGACGAGGAGATGACAATGTATAGATCCCTTTTAGGAAAATTAAATTGGATGTCCCAAAATACACGGCCTGATCTGAGTTTCGATGTAAGTTGTTTAGGGCGAAATATGAAGGAGGCAACAGTTGGGAACTACAAAGATTTGATCAATGTAGCAGAAAGAGCAATCAAAGAGGAAATTTACATGAGAATACCGAAATTGAAGAAAGGCAGAATGAGGTTGGAAGTTTACTCTGACGCATCATTTGGTAATATAAGTGGTGGGAGAACCCAGATTGGTTATTGTATAAGGATGAAAGATACAGTGGGCAATATTTGCCCATTGTTATGGAAATCGAAAATAGCAAAAAGGGTGGTAAGTTCCACTTTGTCAGCTGAAACCCTAAGCATGGTGGAAGCAGTTGAATGGGGGGAGTATATTAAATATCTTTGGGAAGAACTAACAATGAGCAGCGATAACATAAATATTATAGCAATGACAGACTGTAAATCATTAAAAGATAGTATCAACTCTACAAAGGGAGTTAAGAATAGAATACTGAGAATCGAGCTGTCAAACCTAAAAGAAAAATTAGATAAAGGAGTGGTACACTCGGTGGAGTGGGTAAATTCTAGATTGCAATTAGCCGATGGCTTAACAAAGAAAAATAACAAAAAATATCTAATGGAATTGAGAAGGGGTTTGGGATGTAATTAGGGGGTGAAGAAAAAAAAGTAAATTATAATATACCTGATTTAGTTACAGGTAGGTTGTGGAACTCTCTTCGAGAAGGAGGCCATGCTAATTTACTATAGTTGAAGTCCATATTTAGTATGTACAGTCTTATTTAATTTGTTTTTTGTTTTTTTCCTTTTTTAGGAATGACACCAAATAGTGAATTAATACTGATTTATGTATTAGCATAGTAATGTCATTAAGAATAATTGGAATTCGAATATTTTTCATTTTTTCAAATATATAGTTTAAGGTAACTCAGCTTGTGTAACGGAGATAGGAGCATATCGTTGGAGAGTCGAATCAAAGGCGAGACTTTCAAAAACTTTGCTGTCTTTATCTGTTTTCTTTTGCTTACTTTATGGTCTATATTTTCTTATATTTCATACTCGAAAGTGATTAAATTTAATAGAATATTTGAGGGTATTATTTCATGTAAAGATTGATTAATTATTCGTGGGTATCATTTAATGGAAATATTGATTAAATTATTTAATGGTATTATTTAAAATGGAGTGAATGTACTTAATTTGGGGAGCACTTTCATGAACTTGGCTAACTTTATCTGTTTCTTTGACTTAATTTATACTCTTTATACTCTAATATTCATACTAGAAAGTGAATAGAATCCATTTTCTGCGGATTATTTAAGGTAATTATTATTTAACAGAGTTCTTGATTTTTTGTGTTAGGCCAAAAGATCTTTATTTATATCAATTTAATTCACTATTTGGTGTCATTCTTTGTAATTGAACTCTACGGGTATAAAGTAAAACTTTTTTTTTTTTCACCCCCTAATTACATCCCAAACCCCTTCTCAATTCCATTAGATATTTTTTGTTATTTTTCTTTGTTAAGCCATCGGCTAATTGCAATCTAGAATTTACCCACTCCACCGAGTGTACCACTCCTTTATCTAATTTTTCTTTTAGGTTTGACAGCTCGATTCTCAGTATTCTATTCTTAACTCCCTTTGTTGAGTAGATACTATCCTTTAATGATTTACAGTCTGTCATTGCTATAATATTTATGTTATCGTTGTTCATTGTTAGTTCTTCCCAAAGATATTTAATATACTCCCCCCATTCAACTGCTTCCACCATGCTCAGGGTTTCAGCAGACAAAGTGGAACTTACCACCCTTTTAGCTATTTTCGATTTCCATAACAATGGGCAAATATTGCCCACTGTATCTTTCATCCTTATACAATAACCAATCTGGGTTCTCCCCAAACAAGTATGTTTCTTTCACCTTCCTCTCTGACTTCCTCATCCTCTCCAACTCTTCCCTATCTAATGTTGACAAAATCGCTCCTAGTCAGAATTCTCCCACAACACTTTTCTTACACCCTGTATCAACTATTGCGCTAATTATCTCCCAATTGTCTTCTTCCATCGTTTGTTCACCGAATAGTACTACTTCTTTATTTGTCTTTTTCTTTTCGCTACGTTCACTGCAAGCATTAGCTAAATGTCCTTTCTCTTTACATCTATAACATTCCTTGTCTTTCAACCAACATTCTTCAGACACATGACCTTTCTTTCCACATCCATCACATTCCCTCTCATTTTTCTTAGATTCAGGGCAAAAGCGTTGCGTATGTCCTACTTTCTTACAGTTATAGCAAGTAACTTTTCTCTCTGTATTCTTATTCTTATCACCACTGTACCATATCTTCTCCTTATTCTGGTTTTGATAACTCTTCCCCATGATTCCTCTTAACAAACTAGTTACTCTCGCATAAGACAGATCGCCCTCCAAAGCTCCTAGCATTATTTTCTCCTCATGCTCCGACAACCTGCTTCTTCCCAACAACAATCCTCCTTTATGTTCGTCTCCCAATTCTGCCATACCAGCAGCGGTGCATCTCCTTAAGGCTACCTCAAAACGACTCACAAAAATCCTGTACTTCTTTCATGTTAGGAACATCTCTATTCTGAAGAAAGCATTCATGCTGTCCATCTTCTCCCTTTTTCTATCCGCTACTGTATTTCTTTTCTAATACACTCATTATTTTTCTCTATAAACCATATCGCTACTTGCTTAAGCTATACTCTCGTAGTCTCTCCACTAGTTCCAGGGTTCTCCAGACAGAGCGCTTCTGATGGTTAAGCCGGGGTATTTGTCAACCTTTTTGTTTCTCCAAATCCAATCTTCCACCTTTCCTTTCCACTCCAAAAACCTCTCTCTCTTTCCATCAAACCCAGGGCACTTCTCACTCCTTCTACCCTTATCAATGCTTTCATCATCGGAACCCATCCTTCTCCAGGTTAATAGTGAATTAAATTGATATAAATAAAGATCTTTTGGCCTAACACAAAAAATCAAGAACTCTGTTAAATAATAATTACCTTAAATAATCCGCAGAAAATGGATTCTATTCACTTTCTAGTATGAATATTAGAGTATAAAGAGTATAAATTAAGTCAAAGAAACAGATAAAGTTAGCCAAGTTCATGAAAGTGCTCCCCAAATTAAGTACATTCACTCCATTTTAAATAATACCATTAAATAATTTAATCAATATTTCCATTAAATGATACCCACGAATAATTAATCAATCTTTACAAGAAATAATACCCTCAAATATTCTATTAAATTTAATCACTTTCGAGTATGAAATATAAGAAAATATAGACCATAAAGTAAGCAAAAGAAAACAGATAAAGACAGCAAAGTTTTTGAAAGTCTCGCCTTTGATTCGACTCTCCAACGATATGCTCCTATCTCCGTTACACAAGCTGAGTTACCTTAAACTATATATTTGAAAAAATGAAAAATATTCGAATTCCAATTATTCTTAATGACATTACTATGCTAATACATAAATCAGTATTAATTCACTATTTGGTGTCATTCCTAAAAAAGGAAAAAAACAAAAAACAAATTAAATAAGACTGTACATACTAAATATGGACTTCAACTATAGTAAATTAGCATGGCCTCCTTCTCGAAGACAGTTGTTATTAAATAAAATTTGGTACCAAAAATTGCTAATATTATATTATTATTATTATTATTATTATTATTATTATTATTATTATTATTTTCATTATTATTATTATTATTATTATTATTATTTATGTATTAATTATTACGTTATTATTATTATTAATTATTGAGACTAAGGACTTCAAATAAGTTGATTGATGAAACAATTTCGGGAGGTTGAACACCCTGACCCTCCTGTCTACAGCCTTAATATATATAAATTATATATATAATATATAATATATTTATATATATATATATATATATATATTATATATTATATATCTAATATATATATATAATATATATATATATAATAATATATTATATATATAATATAATATATACTATATATTATAATACAGAGAGAGAGAGAGAGAGAGAGAGATGAGAGAGAAGAGAGAGAGAGAAGAGAGAGAGAGAGAGAGTAGAGAAATTTTAAAATAAGTTTTTTTTCTATTAATCGTCATCGTCTTGGCAAAATTTTCTTTTTAAATCGTCATCATCATCGTCATCGGCAAAATTTCATAATCTTCCCTTCAACTAAATTTACTTTATATATATATATATATATATATAATATATATATATATTAAGTATATATATATATATATAATATATAATTTATATATATATATATATATATATATATAATATATATTATTATTATATATTATATATATAATATATTTATGCTGTGGTATTAATATCATTTATTAATGAAATCTAGGGAATTGAAAGTAACATTTTGTTTTAATAAATTAATCTTAAAAAATATAAAGAATAAAGGAAATAAAATATAACTATCAAATTTTTAAAAAATTCATAAAGCAAAAGGCCTCACATAGATAAAGGTTTATGTCATATTCTCATTGGGCGGTTTGGTAGTTGGTGTTTAGTGTTGTGGGTAGGAAAGTAATATTTGATTAATACAGTAAGTTTGTGGTGATATGGGTGTACTTTGTCTGGTTTGTAGGAGTTGTATATTTTGGTGCTGTGTGCAGTTTGGATATTGATTTGGTCTTTGTGTAAGATTTGGGTTTTTTGTTGGGTTATTTTTGTTGTTAAGGAGACGCTCGTTCGTTGGTTGTCGCTGTTGTCTGTTTGGTATGTGTGGTTGGGTACAGGGGGTTGTGGGGGTGTTTGCAATAGTTGTAGTGGGTTTGATGCGGTGTTATTTTTGTTGTTTTGAGGGTCGATAGTATTACTTTGTATAAATTTGAGTGCGGTGCTGGTGTAAATACTAATCAGAATCCTAATCAGGTTTATTCTATTTGTTTAGTGCTGTAAGAGTCATTTTTTATTTTTACAGACTCCAGGTTGGGTGTGTGTGTGGCTTTTTGTGGTGTGGCTACAAAATATAAAAGAAGAATGGATGTTACGTTGTTTTATGGTACTGGGCTTGATTTTGTTTTGGTTGAGGTATATAATTCCCATTAATATTTCATAATGGTACCTATCCAATTATTTTTAAAAGTTTCTAGTTAAGTTATGATATCCAGATGCAAATCATTCCCAAAATTAATTACTGTTAATAAAGAAATTTTATCAAATCAAATCATTTTTTGAATTTTATTGACCTCTAGTTCTTTTATGATCTAGTTTGAAGACCTTGGTCTTCTCTGCAGAGTTGAGATGAGGAAATTTTATAAACCTTAATCATATTCTCTTTCTAACAAATATCTTTTCTATAGTAAACCTGTTCATTTCCTTCACTCTCATAACTCTTATTTGCCAAACCCTTATGTAAATGATCTAAACATGTGCACAGTAGGGTATTTAATTAATGGCTTATCATAACTAATATTTGTTAACTCCTTTTCCAAATTCCAAACATTGCTCTAACACTTTCAAATTGTTACCAATAACCACACCTTAATATAATTAAATCCTTATTTGAGTTACCAATGTGAAGTAGGTCTACCTTAATCTTTTTATTTTTTAAATTAATTTGCTACTTGTGAGCACAACTAAGAAGTTTTAAATATAAATTGTGCTGAACTTGAACATTGCTTTGTCATTTTCAATTTGCGACTAATAACCACATGCAAATCCTTTCCTTTGTTTTTTGTCAACAAACCCCAGTTATTTCTGTTCATGTTTTAGGCCTAATTAAAATCCTTATTTGCATTGAAGTACCTCACTTTTTTTGCTATTTAAATTTATTCAACCGAGTGAAAAAGTTCATCTAGTTTGTGCTCAACTATTGAGAACTATCATACAACCTTCAAAATTCTTAATAGAATTAGGCCTTGCCAATCTAATTTTATCAACAAAGTTAGAAACAAGAAGAAAAAGAAAACTTTTTTTTTATTTTTTTTTATTTATTTAATTTTATCAGCAAAGTTAGAAACAAGAAGAAAAAGAAAACTTTTTTTTTATTTTTTACCCCTCAAATTAACTTTATATGCATTAGGAACAGAAGCGGGCCAATCACAGAACCCTGACTTTTTACCAGTTTCCTTAGTAATTTATACATATTGTTTTCTGTTATTTGCTGAATTTTTCATCCAGTTAGAAACTATTCAAGTCATTTCAAACTGTGATAATTTATGCATCAGTTTAGCATGAGGGACTTTATCAAATGCCATACTATAATCTAAATAAATAATATCAACTGACTTCCATTCTCCACTACCATTTCTAAAACAGTTTTTTAGAGTCATGCAATACAATATTATCATATCATTTTTCTCTAGCATTTTCAAATATTCTTTTGAAAACTTCTTATACTCCTTATGATTAAAACACTGGTCTATGCAGGTGAATATATATATATATATAATATATATATATATATATATATATAGTATATATATATTATATATATATATATATATATATATATTATATATATATATATATATTATATATATATATATATATATATATATATATATATAATATATATATATATATATATATAATATATATATATATATATATATATATTATAATATATATAATATATATATATATATATATATATATATAATATATTTATATATATATATATATATATATATATATATATATATATATATATAATATATATATATATATATTATATATATATATATATAATATATATATATATATATATATATATATATATATATATAATATATATTTATATATATATTATATATATATATATATATATATATAAATATATATATATTATATATTCCTTGATTTTAAATAACTTTCTTGTGTCACTGAAGGTAAAATAATTTTTTTAGTATTCCCCTATTATTTAAAATTGAAAGTATTTGAAATACGCTGTCAACCAATGACTATTTAAACTTGGACATGATAATTAATACCTGAAAAGGATACATATATGGTTTAATTTGAAAAATATAATTCATGAACTATAAATGCATACAAGTAGTTGGCAAAAAGCAAAATTTATGATTTTTACAGTTATAAGTAACCTTTAGGTCAATATATTTACTATATTCAGTAATAATTTGAATACGTTTTGAAAATTTCGCTAGAGACCATCTTGATGCAAATATAAGATCAGAAAGTTAGTCAAACAATTTTCAAGATCTTTGATCACAGATACACAAATGCTATTGCATTATTCGAAATATTTTTTCGAGATTCTTGCGTTATTCAAAGGAAAAAAATATTCTCGTTGTAATCTTCGCCAAAGATGTATCATACTTTACATACATCTATTATATATATATATATATAGTATATATATATATATATTATATATATAATATTATATATATTATATATATAATAATATATATATATATATAATATATATATACTATATATATATATATATAATTATATAATAATATATATATATATTATACCTATATATTATATATATAAATATATATATATATATATGATATATATATATAATAATATATAATATTATATATATATATATATATATATATATATATAGGTATATATATATATATATAATATATATATATATATATATATAACGGAACTTTAATTTTTCAGCTTTTCAACTTTCACCTTTTTAATTTCTAAACCTGTAGCATGTTTAATTCTTCTTCAGAAGTTAAATCTTAGACAAAATCCGTCAACGTTAAATGCGGGTAGGTACCGTACTATTATTTTTAAATTGCCAGGAATATTTTCTTTGATATAATTTATTTAAGTTTGTTGAAAAAAGGAAAACTTAAAAACTTTATTAAAAAATATATGAAAATGTGTTATTATTTTACTTCAATTTATTTCAAAAGGTAGTAATATATCAATTTCCAAATAGATAATTTTATACTTTAGAAAAGGAAAAATTAATACAAATATTCATTAGTAGATAAGAATTTGAGGCATTATAATACTTGAAGGATAATACTTGTAGCAAAAATAGTACATAATTTTATATGTTATACGATTATAAACAAACATATTCATCCTAAAGATTGAAACTACCAGAAAGGAAAGAAAATATTCCCAAAAAAGATAACATGTGAAAGTGAGTTATCTTTCATGGTTAGATTTTTGTATCTAATTTCTAGCATTATCATTTGGCTTACACAGTTTTTAGCCACATTTAGCCATTTTTTAGTTCCTAGGTTTTATTGGGATTTCTATTCTTAATTGATATTTTATATAGATTTTTAATTATTTTTGTTTTTATTTACTTATGTTTTTTTTCAAAATCTTTATTCAAGGTCAAAAAAAAAAAAAATTATAAAAATTTAAAGCATACCTGCAGATCATCAAACAGCTTTACATGCAAATATTAGGAAACACTGCCTGCGAAATATTTGCATTGCCAACTCTTTAAGACTTTTTCTGTTTTCACAAGCAATTTTTTTATCATAAGAAGCCTTTCATTGTCTTAATAACTTAACTCTCACTGCTACTACAATCTGATAAACATCATGCCATCCACCATCATGCTATCTACAGAGGTTCTATGGTAGCCACCAGTATAGACCCAGTGTTTGATCTTTTATTCAAATCCAAGGTATCAATTACCCAGCAAAGTTCACCCCCCCCCCCTTTTGAATAGGGCAATGCCTATGAAGCATGAACTTTAAAAAAAAGAAAAAATTAAAAGCTTTTGCAGATTTATTGAAAATTCATATTTTATAAACTAATTTTTCCCCACAAAGAATAATGATTTGTGTTCCAAGTTAAAGGAACTAGTATTCTTTTAAGAATAATTCAAATAAACCATTTCCACCGCCCCCCCATTCATAATAAATTATGAAAAAAATTAACAAGTTTGATCTTGAATTTTGCAATGACATAAATAGGAAGACTCTCCAATATCTCAATTTATATTTTCATGCTTTTTATTTTCATAAGATTTCTCAAGCAACTAATATCAATTATTGTAACCAGCTGCATAGATAATAATTTGCCTTCAGTTATTTTTCTTTCATGCTTAGATTTCTGTGTGTCTAATTTCAAGGGTAATTTCCATAATTTTCAGTTAGCTTACACAATTTTTAGCCACATTTAGCTATTTTTTTTTTTAGTTTCTGGATCTTATTGGGATTGCTATCCTTAATTGATATTTTATAAAGTTTTTTAATTCTCTTTGTTTTTATTTTAATTTTTTTTTTTTTTTTCATAATCTTTATTCCAAGTTAAAAAAAAAATTAAAAAAAATTGCCAAAAAGTTTAAAACCTGCAGATTGTCAAACAGCTTTACAGGCAAATATTAGGAAACACTAACTACAGAGTATTTACATTAACAACTTAAATAGGTATTGACATGAAAGTTTTCTCATCATTAGTAACGCATTATGACTATGTACAATGACACACTATTTCTGGTTTGTAAATATAGAACTTGGTCAGTATGTATTTGCAGAAGCTATTAAAAAAAAAGCTAGGAAGCATTGCATTGTGGTAAGTTTGCAGAATTCTTGTTTTTTAATTGCTTAATTTATTTTTAAATACGCCTTTTAAAAAATATTTTATTTTATATCTGTATTAGTTATCACTTTAGGTTGTTTTTTAACATAAATTTTTACTATATTGAAGGTGTTAAATTCTGGTCTTGAATAACCACCTTCAATAATAGATATATAAATATTAGATGTTGAAGCGAGTAAGCGTTGTCACGATAAAGTGGCATTTCTTCCCAGAAGCTGCTTAGGATTCATCGGTGGTGCTAACAGTCTCCTGCACCAGACGCAACAATATGTTAATTCTACATTGATGATATACCACAGTGTGAAGACCTAGGATGTATATATATTTGTTTGCAACAGACTCACACTTACGTGCATTAGGGGGAGGTATGGGTATGGGAAGGTTTTTCTTTTGATTTACATCATGCTCTTCTACTTAACTTTGGTATTTCTGTACATGTTACACACCCTACTCCCATCTGTGGGAAGTGAAGGGAGGGTAAAGTAAGAAAGTTATTACTTTGTGTTTATATTATTCATTTTTTTTAAAAATATTCCAATGATAAAAGGTCCAAAAGTTTTTAAAAAAATTATTTATTTTATTTTAGATATTTTACAATGGCTCTGAGAAACCTTGTTGAGCAACAGTGTGGGGAAGGGAATCCACTGGTGTCTCTCTCTCACCACATAACAAAAGACAAAGCTCATAAAGAGGAAACGCATTTTATACCTAGTCATGAAGGTAAGTTGTACTACAGTATTTTTATATTGAATATCAGCCATGCTTATAAAAATAATAAAAATGTAACTTGTTTTTTAAAATAAGAATTACATGAATATTGAATTTATTAATATAGGTTAGTCTATATTAGTAAATTTATCAATAAATAGTGTTGTATCATAAGACATTAAAATCACATAAAAATTAGAGAAATCGAAAAAAAAAAAAATCTTTTTATGTAACAAAGAAAACCAAACCTTTCTTAACAATTTTTTTTTGTTTTTCACCTTCCCGACTCATGAATAGTAAAGTTTTCCTTCATTTATTTTCATGTTTGGAGGTCAAACCATACATTGAAAACTTGAAACTGGTTCCTGATGGTGAAAAAAAAAAAAAATGAAATAATATAAACATTCTAGGAGTAGAAAATGTGATATCAAATATTTTGTGTTTTGGAATTATTTCAAATCAAAGCAACATTCTCAATCTATCAACAGTTGCAGCTCTCCATCTTTATTTCTACCTCTGAGTAGTTGTGACAATTATGATTATTATTATTATTATTATTATTATTATTATTATTATTATTATTATTATTATTATTATTATTATTATTATTATTATTATTATTATTATTATTATTATTATTATTATTATTATTATTATTATTATTATTATTATTATTATTATTATTATTATTATTATTATTATTATTATTATTGGGTTTGAAAGAGTCTTGTTGAGATAAGCAAGTGGAATAAAATTGAAGAATAAGAAGAAAGTGATAAAGAAATTGACTGGTATAAGATTGAAGTAGAGGCAGTCTAGAAAGCAAAGTAGTTATACACTACAGGAAAGAAATGAAATAAAATGTTGTTAAACATCTATGATGATAAATTTGATAGATAAGGCAACTTCAAATAATGTTGAAGGGGTTATTTTCTGGTCTTGAATAACCACCTTAAATAATAGAATATTAGATGTTGAAGAGAGTGAGTGTTGTCACGATTAAGTGGCGTTTCTTCCCGGAAGCTGCTTAGGATTCGTCAGTGGTGCTAACAGCCTCCTGCACCAGACGCCACAATGTTAATATGAGATGTTATTTATGAGTCAAAATATTTATATTTAGACAAAAAAAATGTGAACATTCATTATCACAGCTATACTGTTGGTAAGAGTAGTTGTATGCGAGGAAGATAAATTATTATCTATATTTTTTCCTTCTATTTCATTTCAACTTTCTCCTACCACTCTTAAATCTTTTTCTTTTTTTCTCTTCCACTTTTTAGACCATGACTCCTGTAGTTTGTTTCATTATATTTTAATCTATTGCAAGAAACACTACCCTGAGTAAAATGATAAATAAGACTTTTTAAGCTTCAAAATTGTTAATATTTCTAATGTCACTTTTCTACAGTTGAGTCATTCAGAGCTCCTTATGGAGTTGCTATATCTGCTGATCTTCTTGCTGAGGAATTCATGAATGAAACAAGAAATGCTGCTACAGCTCCTCAGACTTTTAGAATGGATACACTGCTGCAGGTATGTATGAATGAAAAAAAAAATTACATATCAAAAAGCTAAGATACGTATTAAAATCGTACATTCAAATTTTAAATTGTTAAATTGATTAATTGTTCTTAGGAGATGCAGGCTATTGACAGGACCCCACCTCTTATTGGACCAGCTGTTGCAGATTTAGCATCAGATGCTGGTACTTGGCAGAAAGAATATTTGGATTCAGAAAACTATTATAAGGTATAATAAAAAAATTCAGCTGAAGTTAAAAAAAAAAAAATCTTTTTAGTGTTAACATTTAAAGATTCTAATTTGAAAAAAAAAAAGCCAAGGTGTTTAATCTTATCATCTCATCAGTTGTTTATACTTTTTATGGGATATTTTTGAAAAATAATAAAATCATTAATACACCAGTCGCCTTCTATGCATTGCAACTTATTATTGAAAAAAGATATAAAGGAATGTTTTTTTTATGGCAAAATAATTTCTTTTATACTTTTTTAGCGGGACTATGGAGTAGGTAAATTTTTCTTTCAACTCTTTTCATCTTAAATTACTTGACTTCGAACCCCCTTTACCTCCGTTTACACCTGTAAAATTAATTACCTCTGAAATATGTATGCGAAGTATAAAGAAAAATAATACTTATTAAAATCCTTTGTTTTCATTAGATTATTACAAATATGAAAAATATTTTGTCAAAATAAATTTTATTTTTCCTGTTCCTGCTCCAGCTCCACCGAAGACTCAAGTAACACTGCAGCTCCACTCATAACTTTGTGGCTCCAAGGCTCTGACTCTGCAGCTCTTTCATTTTATTGCCTGTCAAACTCTAAATATTATTTACCACTAAATTTGCTTTTGGCTCTTCTGATAATTTTTTATTTTATTTCCATAGGAATAATCCAAGGTCAAAATACTTTTATTCATTATATTAGGTTATAGGATTGTTATTTAAAATATTTCCAGGATATATTTTACTTTAATAAGAAAATGTAACATGTTTTTGTTACTCATTTATATTTTATGACAATTTGAAAAACAATTTTTTTAATTTTTATCATATAATAGTTTAGTACAATAAATATTTATTTTCATTTTCAGTCATACTTGCAAGACAGTTTTCCAGACCAAATTCAGAAAGCTGAAGAAAATTGGTTGACTGTAGCAGAGAGGCAGTGGAGCAAGGCTCTATCTGATATGTAAGAATATTAGAGAAATAGGGTAAATTGCTTATTAAATATGTGTCTTTTTAAATTAGCTTTATCAGTAATTTACGTCATACTAACATTAAAATCTATTTGCTGAACTTAAAAAGTTATATAGTAAATACCTACTTCATATATATATAATATTATATTATATATATATTATATATATATTAATAATATATATATATATATATAATATATATATATATATTATAGTATATATATATAATATTACACCCGCGACTGAAACCTTTATTATATACTATACTATACATATATATATTCACTTTATTTATTTTACATATCACCATTTCCTGAATGGTTGAAAGGTGGTGTTGGTGGTGATAATACTAAAAAAATATTCACCACCATTTCACAAAAAGAACAATTGGTAAGAAGGGAGTTTTTCAGCCCCTTTGGCCACCAGAGGAAGAAAATTTTGATAATTTACTTCATACAAAGTGACTGCTCTGAGAAACGCAGCTTCACCTCCTACAATTTAATATATATATATTATATATATATATATTATTATATATATAATTTATATTATATATATATATATATATATATCATATATATATATAATAATATATATTATATTATATATATATATATAAATATAATATTAGTATAATATATATATATATATAATGTGATATCCTATACACATTATTTTTTTATGAAAAGTTCACACCTCACGGGCATAGCCCTAATTCAAGGAGGGGAACTTTTTCTAGGTACTTTCTACCTAGGATCCGAACTAGGATTCGAACCCGCGACTTGCCAGCGACTCCGTCGCTCTACCGTCCGATTGAGCCACGGTAATATATTCTATATATATATATATTATATATTACTAATATAATATATATATATATATATAATATATATATATAGTATATATATATAATATATAGTATATATATATATATATATATATATATATATATATATATATATATATATTAGTGATGGGACGATTAATTGTCATCGGCATATTTTTCTCAATCGTCATCGTCATTTTCTGCCGATTATTTTGCTGATTAAGTGAGGAAATATTACACCAGAAACTGGATAATGATTATGTTTCTGCATCATAATTTAAGAGCTCTTAATTTAAAGAACTAGAATTTCGTATGTCTGTCCATGTTCTCACATATTAAAATATTTTAAAATCAATGTTTTGAAGATACTATATGTTAAAATTACATAAAAAATTAACTGAAATATAAGGGCATGAATGATTTATATATTAAATAAATCATTATTATTAATCAAAAGAAATTATTATATTATTATTATTATTATTATTATTATTATTATTATTATTATTATTATTATTATTATTATTATTATTCACCCACCTTCTCTCCCCAAGACTGCTGGTAAGGTGCGTAGCATGCACTGGAAACAGAAAAGTAGTTGAAGAATATGACGCTAGTCGAAAAGGAGCCCAGCCTTACCACCTCCTTTGTACCCTTTAGTGAGAACCCTCCGCAGTCAGAAAAAATTCTCCCTAGAACTTCACGAGACCGCGACGAACCCTCACTATGGCATTTCTTCAATGTAGGGTTCATCCCTTGGCGCAGGTGGGCCACAACTATACCCCCCTCACAAAACTCTGCTATTCACTCCTATTATGCACCTTTCTTCTCGCCTTTGCCAAACTCTCATTCCTTTACTGACTTAATCCACTTTTCTTCTGTCTCCCAGCCGGTTGATTCCCAGCACATTCACCACGGTACATCCACTTAACCAACCGACTATCTCCATCCTTTCCACATGACCAAACCATCTCAATGTACTTTCATTTATTCTCTCATTTACTTCTTTTTTTCACACCACAATCAACTCCCAAATGCCTTCATTCCTCATTTTATCAATTCTTCTCACACCTAAGACACCACTAAGATTGTCATCTGAACACATTGTATTTTAGATTTAGATCTATACTTCTTATTCCAGACCATAGTTTCACTACTATACATCAACACAGGTAACATCCACCAAGGATTTAATTGCTCCAGCCACCTTCCTGCCATTCACAATTTTCCTACTATACTCTGAATCATCCGTTCATTTTTCATCCAACATATATCCTAAGTATTTAACCTCAGACACTTGTTCCAGTTGCTCATCATCCAACATCCAGTATAACTTCACACCGAAGACTGTCCTCACTCACAACCATAACCTTACTCTTATCTACGTTTACTTTCAAACCCCTCCTTTTACACCCTGCCAAACTCTCTATCAATCCTCTCAAAGTCTCTCTTCAGATTACAGCCCACACAAAACCAAATCATCCGCATATAATAGGTAGGGCATCTACACTCTCTTCCATTCTCCATCATTTTAATACCTTCCCCTGCCACCCCACCTTTACTTCTTTCATAACCTCATCCATATACAAATTGAATAACCAAAGAGACACTACACATCCCTGCTCACTCCGCTATTAATATTAAACCAATCACTTTCAACTCCATTAATACTTACACACGCTTCACTATCGTCATACATACTATTGATTCCATTTAGAAGCCTACCACCAACACCATATATTACTAACACCTGCCATAGAGCTTCCCTATTAATCCTATCATACGCCTGTTGAAAATCCATAAAACCTAAATACAATTTATTCTCATTTTCTCAATCATTTGTTTCAATGTAAAGATTTGATTCACATATCCTCTACTACTTCTAAACGCACCTTGTTCTTCAAGAATCAGTCCCTCAGTCACTCGACGTGCTCTTTCGACCAAAATACCAGCATATATCTTCCCTACAACACTCAATAAACTAATTCCCATATAATTCCTACAGTTACTCTTATCCCCATACCCTTATATAAGGACTTAGAAATGTTATAAATAGTAAGAACATAATATGCTTTTATGAAGTACTTGAATGGTATTTTTGATACTGTGAAATTTCATTTTTAAATTTAATTGTAAATTCAAATTTTTTTATGTTGTTGTAAAGTTTAAAGTTTAACTTTAAAAATTTAAAGTCTTAGCTGGTTGATGGTTAATTTTATTAATGTTTGTTAGTTCTATTGAAAATTATATACTAATTTAAAGAAACAAATTTTAAGAAATCAGATTCATTTATATTTAATTCGGAAATGGGGTTTTGTTTTATTGACAAACAAAAATAAAAAATAAAACAGGTTCTCAAGTAGTTTTTGACTGAAACAAGAAGGCAGGTTTTTAAATAGTTTTTGACTGAAGCAAGAGGGTAGGTTCTTAAGTAGTTATTGACTGAAACAAAATGATAGGTTATCAAGTAGTTTTTGACTGAAACAAAAAGAGGTTTACTTGCAGTTTATCATTCTTGAAAGAGAACTTGAAGAACAAAACAATGATGCAGCAGAAATTGATGCAAGATAGTCTAGAAACTGTTCTTTCTTTTTCTTTTGATACATTTTTAATGCTGTTATTTTTTTGATACTTAGTTTTTAAATTTACCATTGTTTACTTGCTGTTTTGCATATACTTTCTTACAGGAGTAGAGAAACCGAATCTGTCGCATGGCCCGAAGAATATGATCCACAGAGTGATTCCGAGTTAGCAAAAACGGCCAATGAACTTTTAGGAACTGTCGATGATCCTAAATTTTCGAATACGGAGGTATTTTTGATTCAGTTTTATTAATTTTTTTTATTGTAGTGATATGCTTTTTAAAAATTTAAAGTCTTTTTATGTAAATTGTTTAAGACGTAAAAATCAATACAACTACGTAACATCAAACATCACTATATCATAGCATATTGATAAACATTTTTCTTTCAAGTTTATGAAATACGTTCGAACTCTAGGAAAATCTAGTCTAACTGATAGTGTGAAGAGTTGGCAAAATGAGTATTTTAATTCACCCCACTCTCTTGAAGCTAATTTATGGTCTCAAGAGTTTATAAGTTCCAATCCAATTGATGGTGCCTCTTGGGGAGAAGAATTCATGAAGGAAGTTGCAAATCGCAAGCAGGAGAGGTTTGAAAAGTATGAACAGTGGGGACAAGAATATGAGGCAGCTGTGAGTAAAGGTATTATCCTGAGGAGGTGATATTTATATTAGTAAGGTTCTGACTAGTTTATCTTTTGATTTTGATCATATAAAATGTAGAGTTTCGTTCTAAAGTTCGTACTTTAGGAAGAGAATATATAACTTACCTGAAGACTTTTACTTTAGTTGTGAAAATTTTTAAGGTATAGATGGGGTTTTGCTTTTCAAATTTGTGCATTTAAGTAGGCTATGTGTTCTCTTCTTAAAGCAACTTATGAACACAAATATACTTAAAATCTTCATAACTTGCTTAAAATTACAATTTCTACTAGTTTATTTGAGATTTTCAAGTAGTTTTTATTACTTTTTTTTGTTACTTTGATTAATCCATCTCATTGTTCTATTTTTCTCTCTTTTAAGGATCTTTTGAAGACGTGAAAATTGATAGCGAGGCGATGAATACAAAAGAAAAAGAGGAATTCTGGGAAAAGTTGGAAAAAGACTGGTTGAAAGCAGCTAAAGAAAAGAGTGGTGAACATCCGTGGTTGTCTGATTACGATGCAGACTTTGGTGAACCTTTTAAGGTTTGGTGACATATTTCACATAGCTTTAAGCGTTCATTTTTTCCTTTCAATATTTTATGATTTATAAAGTTTCTTACTCATTTATACAACATTTTTCATTCTCTTTTTTCTTCTCTGTCTCTCCTTATGAATATGATTCTTATCCTTTCTTTACTTTTCCTTAACATCTTCGCAAGTTCTTACAAATATGTATTTCTTATATTTCTGATATCTGGTAATATCAACTTTATATTGAAAAAAAAAAAAATCTTTTTGTATAGGAATATCAATTTAGAGAAGACAATCCTGTTAAGGATCATCCAGACGCTCTTACAGAAGGCAAGAAATGTCTGAAGGAGGGAGACGTTCCTTCTGCAGTTTTGTTTTTCGAAGCTGCTGTTCAGCAAGCGCCTGCCAATAGCGAAGCGTGGCTGCTATTAGGTCACACCCATGCTGAAAATGAGCAAGACCCATCAGCCATTCCTGCTTTGAGAAAGTAAGATTAACAATTACAGTGGATGAGTATTATTATTATTATTATTATTATTATTATTATTATTATTATTATTATTATTATTATTATTATTATTATTATTATTATTATTATTATTATTATTGAATACCTTGTTCATTAGAGTGACAGCTGATCGGGAAATGTTTTGCTCCTTTAAGAAATCAACTTTAGTTTACTTTCCACCGACAAGCCTTCTTAACTCTCTAGCTTTTGTGGATAATACACTATAGTTGTTTTTTCAATATGTCTATAATGCACAACAGTTTTTGTCTTTTCAGCAAGCTTTTCTTCTTGATTTGTTTAGTCTTCCATTATCTCCATATTTTGTTCAATTTACGAACTTTGCAACCTCCATACTCCCAGAGATTTTGAAAGTCTTATTAAAATCTATTATGCCAATTTTTATGCTTTTTATCGATTTCTTTTTTAAATAATTGTCATTTTTATTTATTCTGTTTTGAAAATTTTCTTCTTGCTCGTATTTTATATACAATCTGGTCTCGCTTCAAAAATGGTGTAGTAATACGTCTGTCTGGCCCGACTCCTTTCTTCATACTTTGCTATCTTTATTCTTTATCATATATTTTAACTAAAAGTATATTTGATTGTAATAAAAAAATTTCATCATTCTTAATTAAATCTTTCCCATCTTATTATTTCTAAGTAAATAAAGCTCAAGTTATTATCTTATTGAGTCTCAAATTTTCGTGTCCAACTTTCTCAGAATTTCATTTTCTCTTCCTTGTTTCTGTTCGGATTTCAGGTAACTTGCCAAGAATGTAATCCAGTTTCTTAATTTTTTTTTCACTTTGTCTTTTTACACCTTTCCGCATTTGTGAATGTTAATGTTATAGGATTTTCCAAGACAGTTTTCAGTATATATCTGCACCATCGTTTTCTAACTCCTCTTTTCTCATTTTCATCTTTTCATAAATGCTGCCACTTCTTTTTTCATAACTATTGAGTACTCTGTTCCCGTGAACATTCAAGGTCTCTGTTACCTCTTATGTAAACAATTCTCCCTGTTATCTCTTCTTTTTCTTTTATAGTTTTTACCATCTTACCATCCTATTTTTTTATCTTGCCTTTTAAGCAATTATCATATTTTCATTATCTATATCATTTATTTGTTATTCCATTTGAGACCTTCTAAGGTAAAGTTGTATCCTTTGAAGTTTGGTTTCTTGTTTTCATTTTCTTTGCACCTTCTGATTCTGACAATATTTTTCCAAATCTTGATGTAGGGGATTGTTGCAGTGTTTGATGCAGGAAGTAATCTTTTGAGATTGATTTACTGTAGAATTGACAGCCCATCATGTCAAGATGGGCTTTCATAGGAAGAACCTTTGTTTCGGTTAGTGGGTGTGGAGGGAAAGCAGCCGGTTATTATCCTTAGAGCTTTGTTTTTTATGGTTTATATTTTCTGAATAATGGACTGTGATATTGCTGGTGTCCAGGCAGATGATGCGTAAAAAGATGGAAGGTATTGTCTGTATTCTATTGTGAAGGTCTCCTTTTGTTGGTCATAATTTGATCCAATTTAGTTTTGATTGCGTTTAATTTGTATGTGGCTCTAGAAGTAATATTGTTTATTGTATATGTGTATCGAAAGTCAAGCCTAGGATAATAGGTTGTTTATTTAGGCCTTACGAGGAGTTTATTGTTTAATATGAAAATTAATGGATAGATATTTGATTCTCTTCTATCAGGGGTAAGTAATGTGATAGAGGATTTTTAGAGGTGAAACCTTCTATTTTTTGATAGTAATTTTTCCAGCTGGTTTATTTATTGTTTTTATAGAGGAATTTTGATCCTTTGATTGTTAGGTCGTTTGTATAACTATTGATTTTTATTTTTTATTTCACTTTAATATTCCTGGTGATTGGTCTTTGGGTATTGAGAATTGTACTTATGACAGGAGATTAGCAGTCATTTGTTATAAATAATGTTAAGAATTTTAATATATGCAAATCTTCAGTTGAGCTGGATACCTAGATTCCGAAACCTCATACAGAATTTAAAGCTTCTTTTGAGTTGAATATTGTATTGTCTTCCCCTCCCCCTTTTTTTATGGGTAGGTCAATTTCGTTTTCAGGGTTTTGTTGGGTCATTGTTTGGTCCTTTAGCTTAGCCTTTCTGGCTCCCGTTGACTCTGCTTTCAGTTTGTCTTCATTTTAATCCTATTTGGAGGCACTCTGGTTTTTAATAGTACATTGTATTTTGATATTAATTTTTTTTGTTTTAATGTTTGGTATTGAAAATGTTGGTCTCCTTTTATGGTTTTATTGAGGTTTTAGTCGTTTTATTCTTGTGGCCGAGTATATTTCAATTTTACCTATTTTTATTTTATTTCAATGGGAATCTGAAGAGGGCTCTGTTGAGCCGAAAAGCTTAATTTACTTTATTTTCACCTGGGTGTATTTTATGTAAAATTTATTGCTGTAATTATATTTATTATTGCTATACCGGTATATATATATAATATTATAATATATATATATATATATATATTTTATATATATATATATTTATGATATATATTATATATATATATTATTATATGATATATATATATATATATATATATATATATATATATATATATATTTTCAAGGGGACTCGAATCGAGCCGTCAAATGTGAAAGGTTGGATGGCGTTAGCGACATCATACACAAATGAATCTTATCAAAATCTTGCTTGCAATGCTTTGAAAGTAAGTATAAAATTTTTTTTGAAAAAAGTTATGTAAGTTAAAAATTACATTAGGAAATTGACAGTCATCTTTGTTAGGTTTTCCGTTTTTGCTTTATTGTGTTTTTGTTTGGCGGATGAAAGAGCAAAAAATTAAAGTCTATTATTTATGCTACCTAAATTTTTTTTTTAAATGTTGTAAATGGAAGAAAAATTATTTGGTATGGATGATCTTTGGAGTTGGTTACCTTTTGATTTTAATTTCACAAAACATATACAGTATTTTATTTAGTTTTCTCAAATGAATAAAGTCATTAAACTTAGCTGTTTCATGCTTATTTTCAAATGTGAACTAAATGTAAATGTAAGTAAATGAGGACAATTTAAATTGTTTGTTAGTGTTTACTATCACTTAAGCTTGAACTTCCACATTCTTCTAAAATTTTATTTTAAATTTGACAACCTATGCTTCATTGTTCTAATATATTTACTAACATTTTAAGAACTACTTTAACATTTGGAATATATAAGTGTATTTAATTAAGATAAAATATTAATGATGTTGAACTGTGAGAGCAGGATAATATTTTAATTCCTTGAAATTGAAAATATTCTCTGTAATAAAAATAAGCCTTGGAATGAAATTAAGGGTAGTGAAAGGATAGAAGTTGTTATTGAGAAGTTTATAGCAATGAAAGCGCATTATGAATAAACAAATATTCAAATGAGTGGAAGCTAATGTTCCTATCTACCTCCTGATTTTTATCTTTCTTAAGATGGATGATTTTATTTTATCATATGCTACCACTTGCAGACATATACGAAGATTCAAGGAGGGGATTTGAAAGAAAGAGAAGGAGAGTAGAAAAAAAAGCACCCAAGCCTAACCTAACCTAACCTAATGTGTATTCATCTAGCCGAAGTCAAGTATGAGAGACTTGGCGCTCCAGAAAAAGATAATTTAGTAATTTGAGTAGGATTTGTATGATTGCAGATAGGAACTAAAGTGTAAAAACAGTTGAAAAGATATAGATTGGTGGTTGATATCTTTTTATATGTACTATTTATTTCCTTTACATTATTTAAAAGTTGATTTAAGATGAATTTTAATAATAATAATAATAATAATAATAATAATAATAATAATAATAATAATAATAATTATAAATTTTGCAGGAATGGATGACGAATAATGAGGAATACAATCACTTGGTTGATAAAGACCCCATCAATAACTCTCACTCCAAATTTTTTGTGGCCTCTCTAGCGTCAAGGTAACTATTACGCATTTTAAGGTTAAGAAAAAAAATCTTAGGGGCGTCTTAGGTATGAGAAGAATTGATAAAATGAGGAATGAACGTATTAGAAAGTTGTGTGGTGTGAAGAAAGGGGTAAATGAAGGGGCGTTGAGATGGTTTGGTCATGTGGAAAAGATGGATGATGTTCGGTTGGTTAAGCGGATACATAGTGGTGAGTGTGTTGGGAATCGACCGGCTGGGAAACCGAAGAAAAAGTGGATCGAGTAAGTAAAGGAATGCCTGGAGGAGAGAAATGTGAGTTTATCAGAGGCGAGAAGAAAGATACATAATAGAAGTGAATGGCGAGGTTTTGTGAAGGGGTATGATTATGGCCCACCTGGGCCAAGGGATGAACCCTACATTGATGAGATGCCATGGTGAGGGTCCGTCGCGGTCCTGTGAAGCTCTAGAGTGGATTTTCTAACTGCGACGAGTTCTCACTAAAAGGTATAAAGGGGTCGGTAAGGCTGGGCTTTCTTTTCGACTTGCGTCATGTTCTTTTACTACTTTTCTGTTTCCAGTGAATGCTACACACCTTACCCATGGTCTTGGGGAGAGATCTTTTTCCATTTCTGAAACTCAGAACAAGTTTCATACATGGCTAGCCTTAAAGATGAACATTAACACTAATAGAAACTCTTAACTATGCCCTCGTTTTAAACCATATTCTTTCTTTCTACATTCTTTCATAATTTTGATGTTAATATTAATATCAATATAAATATTGATATTAATATAAATATCGAAGTGAATATCAATTTAATAAAAATTTTAATGTGAATATCAATATAAGATTGTTGTAAATTTGAATTTTAATATAAAATTGTGTTGTAAATATTGATTTATACTGCTTTATATTATATTGACATTAGCTTGCTCTGCATTCTTCATTTTTTTTCTTTCTTCAAGGGTCAATATCACTTTTTTTTCTTTCTTCAAGGAATTATTTTTTTTATAAATTACCGTAATATTATTATTATTATTATTATTATTATTATTATTATTATTATTATTATTATTATTATTATTATTATTATTTATTGGGAAGCTCTATGGTAGGTGCTAGTAATATATGGTGTTGGTGGTAGGCTTCTGAATGGAATCAAAAGTATGTATGACGATAGTGAAGCGTGTGTAAGAATAAATAGTGTCAAAAGTGATTGGTTTCATATTAATAGCGGAGTGAGGCAGGGACGTGTTATGTCCCCTTGGTTATTCAATTTGTAAATGGATGGGGTTATGAAAGAATTAGAGATGGGGTGGCAGGAAATGGTATTAGAATGATGGAGAATGGAGGTGAGTGGAGGGTGCCCTACCTATTACATGCGGATGATTTGGTTTTGTGTGGTGCAATCTGAAGAAGAGTTTGAGAGGATTGGTAGAACGATATTGGGCAGGGTATGTAAAAGGAGGAGGGTTTGAAAGTAAACGTAAGATAAGAGAAAGGTTATGGTTGTGAGTGAGGACAGTCTCAGTGTGAAGTTATGTTAGAGTGGTGAGCTGTGGAACAAGTGTCTGCAGTTAAATATTAGGAATATAGCTGGAATGAAAGGAACGGATGATGCAGAGTGGTAGTAGGAAAGTTGTGAATTGGCAGGAAGGTGGCTGGTGGCAATTAAATCATTGGTGGATGTAAGGACTAGTCTTGATGCGCTGGGAGCTTACATGAGAGGTATGATTTGTAACCCCATGTGTTAATGTATAGTCGTGAGACTATGGTCTTGGAATAAGAGGTAATAGATCTAAGGTTCAAATGTGTTCAGATGGACATTCTTAAGGCGTTGTTAGGTTTGTAAAAAAGAATTGATAAATGCAGGAATGAAACGTATTAGAGAGTTATGTGGTGTGAAGAAAAGGGTAAATGAGAAGAATAAATGAAAGTACATTGAGATGGTTTGGTCTGTGGAATGGATGAATTTCAGTCGGTTGGTTAAGCCTATGTATAAAGTGGTGAGTGTGTTTGGGAATCGACCGGCTGGGAGACCGAAAGAAAAAGTGATTGAGTCTGTAATCGAATGTCTGAATGAGAGAAATGTGAGTTTGGCAGAGGCGAGAATAAAGGTGGCATGATAGGGTGAAGGGCGGGGTTTTATGAGGGGGGTATGGGTTGTGGCCCCCTGGGCCAGAGGATAACCCTTACTTGCCGATAAGTGGCCATTACAGTGAGTGGTCGTGCGGTCCTGTGAAGCTCTAGGATGGATTTTCTGACTGCGCCGAGTTCTCACTAATAGGTATAGAGGGGGCGGTAAGGCTGGGCTTTCTTTTCGACTTGTGTCATGTTCTTCTTTATTACTCTTTCCGATTGCATGTCACGCACCTTACCCCATCTTGGGGGAAAAAAGGAAGATTATTATTATTATTATACATTTATTATTACTTACTTATTATTGATTATTATTATTATTATATATTATTATTAATTATTATTATATTCATTATTATTATTATTTGGGCTCAAACAAATGAAAAGGATGAAAACGTCCCTCAGAAGCCCATTTCTAGTCATTGTATTTTTTTTACAATTAAATTGTTATCTTTTTTATTGCTATTTTTTTTTAATGTATGTAAATGATACCATTGCTCTTTTCAAATTTAATGGTATTATTATTTTTATTATTATTATGGATTATTATTATTTTATTATCTAATTATTATTATTATTATATATTATTATTAATTATTATTATTATTATATCACCCACCTTCTCTCCCCAAGACTGGGGGTAAGGTGCGTAACATGCACCAGAAAAGAAAAGTAGTTAAGAAGAATATGACGCAATTGAAAAGAAAGCCCAGCCTTACCGCGCCCTTTATAACCTTTTAGCGAGAACTGCGTCGCAGTCAGAAATCCACCCTAGAGCTTCACGGGACTGGACGGACCCTCACTATGGCTTGTCGTCAACATGTGGGGTTCATCCCTTGGCGGCAGGTAGGGTCACACCATGCTCCTCAACAAAACCCCGCCCATTCACTACCTATTCATGTCCTTCTTCTCGCCTCTGCCAAACTCGCCATTTTCTCCTCCAGGCATTCCTTTACTGGCTCAATCCACTTTTTCTTCGGTTTCCCAGCCGGTCAATTCCCAGCACACTCACCATTATACATCGCTTAACCAACCGACTATCCTCCTTTCCATATGACCAAACCATCTCTATATACTTTCATTTATTTCTCTCATTTATCCCTTTCTTCACACCACAACAACTCCTCTAATACGTTCATTCCTCATTGTATCAATTCTTCTTACACCTAACACACCCCCTAAGGTTGTCCATCTCATCACATTGTACTTTAAGTCTATAGCTCATATTCCAAACAATAGTCTCATTACTTACTTAACACAAGGTAACCACAACCCTCATTTAGACCTAGCTCACTCAAGACTTAGTCTCTTTCATCACAAACATTTAATTGCACCAGCCACCTTCCTCCCATTCACAAACTTTCCTACTACATTCTGCATCATCCGTTCCCTTATCATCCAACATATATCCTAAATATTTAAACTCAGACACTATTGTTCCCAATTGCTCACCATCTAGCCACATAACTTCACACCGATACTGTCGCTCATCTTCACAACCATACTTACTCTTATTACTTTTACTTTCAACCACCCCTTCTTTTACACACCCTGACAAATCTCTCTACATCTCTCAAACTCTCTCATTTTCGCCACACAAAAAAATGTATTGACGATAGTGAAGCGTTGTAAGAATAAATGGTGTCAATGGTGAATTGGTTTAGGATTAATAGGGAGTAAGACGGGTTGTGTTATGTCTCCGTGGTTATTCAATTTGTATATGGATGAGGTTATGATAGAATTATGAAGTGGGGATGGCAAGAAATGGTGTTAGAAAATGATGGAGAAGGAGATGAGTGGAGGTGCCTACCCATTATATGCGGATGATTTAGTTCTGTGGGGTGAATCTGAAGAGAGTTTGGAGGATTGGTAGAAGAGATTTGGGCAGGGTTGTAAAAGGCCGGGGTTTGAAAGTAAAACGTAGATAAGAGTAAGGTTTATGGTTGTGAGTGAGGACAGTCCTCAGTGTGAAGTTATGTAGATGGTGAGCAGCTGGAACAAGTGGTCTGAGTTTAAATATTTAGGGTTGTTGTTGGATGAGAAGGGACGGATGATGCAGAGTGTAGCTAGGAAAGTTGTGAATGGCTAGGAAGGTTGCTGGTGCATTAAATCGTTGGTGAATGTAAAGGGACTAAAGTCTTGAAGTGGGCCGCTAGGGTCTTACTCAGGGTATGTTGTCTACCTGTGTTATTGTTTATGGTATGAGACTATGGTCCGGAATAAGAGTAAAGATCTAAAGTTCAATGTGTTCAGATGGACAATCTTCGGGGCACTGCTAGGTGTGAGAAGAATTAATAAATGAGGAATGGAACCTATTAGAGAGTTGTGTGGTTGACGAAAGGGGTAAATGAGAGAGAATAAATGAAAGTATGTTGAAGATGGTTTGTCATGTGGAAGGATGAATGATAGTCGTTGGTTAAGCGGGAGTATAGTAGTGAGCTGTAGTTGGGAACGGCGACCGGCTGGGAGAGCCGAAAAAAAGTGGATTTGAGTCGGTGAAACGAATGTCGAGGAGAAGAAATGTGAGTTTGGCAGAGGGAGAATAAAGGTGCATGATAGGAGAGAATGGCGGGGTTTTGTATGGGGGCATGTTGTGGCCCACCTGGGCAAGGGATGGAACCCTAATACATTGACGATTTACCATAGGGAGGGTCCGTCGCGGTCCCATGAAGCCTCTAGGGTGGATTTTCTGTCTGTAACGAGTTTTCACTAATTATGGTGAGAGGGGGGCGGTATAGCTGGGGCCTTCTTTCGACATTTGTCATATTCTCCTAACCTGCTTTTCTTTTCCGATGCTTGTAGCGCACCTTACTCCCAATCTTGGGGAAAAAGGTAGATAAAGAAAGAAAGAAAACCAAATCATCCTCATATAATAGGTACAGCACCCTCCACTCTCTTCCATTATTATTATTTTTATTATTATTATTATTATTATTGTTATTATTATTATTATTATTATTATTATTATTATTATTATTATTATTATTATTATTATTATTATTATTATTCTTTTCTTATTTTAGAGAACAGGTTGAAGAAATACAAACTCTTTACCTCAAGGCAGCCAACTTACGTCCTGCAGATAATGTTGATGCAGATGTTCAGTGCGGTCTTGGTGTTCTCTTCAATTTAACGGGCGATTATGACAAAGCCGTGGATTGTTTTCAGGCAGCCCTTCATGTAAATTCTTCAGATCCAGCAATATGGAATAAACTCGGTGCTACGTTAGCCAATAGTAACCGTTCTGCTGAAGCCATTGATGCGTATAGAAATGCGCTTCAACTATCTCCAGGATTTATAAGATGCCGATACAACCTCGGAATTGCCTGTATTAATTTAGGATCGCATCGGTAAGTATTAATAATATACTTTCAATAATAACTTTTGTGTTTTAACTTTAATTCAGATTTTTATTGACAGTCATATTATTATTTTCAACATTTGCCATCCTTATCTGTAAGGGTTTCATTATTACAATACTTGACTGATGGTAACCTATATTTGAATCAAGTTTCCTTAATCAAAACCCTCTGCATCATTATTATTATTATTATTATTATTATTATTATTATTTTATTATAAGAAATTGCCTCAACTATTGTTCCTTACCAAAATCCAATTTATCAATTATATTATTATTTATTATTATTATTATTTTATTATATTTTATTATTATTATCTATTATTATATTGATTTTTTATCATCATTATTTCATTATTATTCACAATTTTCAGTTATAAGTAAATTTTTAATAAATTTCAAAATCCTCCTTCCTTTAGAGAAGCAATGGGACATTTCTTAGAGGCATTAAACATGCAAGAGAAGAGCAAAGGTCTTGACAGTAAAGGATCGTCACGTGCAATTTCGGACAATATTTGGAGTACTGTTAGAATATGTTTAAAATCCTTAAATGCTCATCACCTTGGTGAAGCTGTTGCAAATAGGTTAGTTTGCTTATTATTATTATTATTATTATTATTATTATTATTATTATTATTATTATTATTATTATTATTATTATTATTATTATTAGTTACAAATTAAAGGCATATGTTCAAGTTTAAATGTAAAGGTTCGCCGATGTTTTAAAGACCAAAATAAAACGACTTCATCGTAAGAATTTTATGTCACCGGTATAGCAGACAGAGATTTGGAAAATTTTTTATCATCCCCCCTTTTTCTTGTTCCTCAGAAAATTGAGATGTTTCTCATGTTCTTATTATATGACAGACTCTTCCAGATTATTTGTATTTAAAAATCTTGGACCATCATAATTTGATTAAAATACGTACCAACTGGAAATTATATATATTATATAATAATATATATATATATATATAATATATTATATATATATATATATATATATATATATATATATATATATATATTATATATATATATATATAAATATAACTATATATATATATATATATATTATATAATATATATATATATATATATAATATGAAGCTTGTGTAAGAATTAATGGAGTGGAGAGTGAATGGTTTAATATTAATTGCGAAGTGAGGCAGGTATGTGTTGTCTCAATGACTATTTAATTTGTATATGGATGGGTGATGAAGAATTTAAGTAGGGTCGCAGGAGGTTGCAAGGCATTTCATCCGTAGAAAATGGAGAGGTGACTGGTCCCTTACTTATTTCAAGCAGATGATTTGTTTTTTTTGTGGTGAATGTGAAGTAATTAAAAGATTTGTTGAGGTTTGGCTGGATATGTGAAAGGAGGGGTCTGAAAGTAAATGTAGATAAGAGCAAAGTGATGGTGGGTAGGTGAGGGGAGTCCGTTGTGTGAAATAATGTTAAATGGTAGGCCATTGGAGCAAATATCTGGATTTAAATATTTAGGCTACATGTTAGATGAAAAGAAAATTAATGATGCTGAGTGTAGTAGGGAAGTTCTGCTAGAAGGAAGGTGGCTAGTGGAATTAAATCTTGGTGATGCAAGGAGACTTAAAGTTCTTGAGTGTGTTAGGGATAGCATGGAGGGTATGTTGTTACCCGGTTATTGTACAGCAGGAAATCTATCTTGTAGAATAGATGGTATAGATCTAAGTGCTGTGTTCGATGGAATAATTCTTATGGGCGTATTAGGTGTGAGAAAAATTTATAAAATGAGGAATGAACTTATTAGGGAGTTTTGTGGTGTGACGAAAGGAGTAAATCAGTGAAGAAGTGATGTAGATCTAAGGTGCAGTCTGCAATGAGGAATGAATGTGATGATAACTTTGTGGGGAGTTACAATAGTTGTAAATTAACGATAATAAAAAGTGATTATAGTTTTGTAAATTTTTTATATTGTTTATTTGATAATTATTTAGTATTAGGAGGCTGAGATAATTTTGGTTATCTATCTTGCGATTATAAGTATGTTAAAATGAGCTTTAATAGAGATAAATAATTATGTCATAATTAGGTTAATCCACTACTCTCGTTTAAAGCAAGTGAGAATAGTGCAGTTAAAATCCAGTAATACGGTTGAGCCCTTTCATGTTGGGACATTACCCGTACCTACACATCTTCGGAAGACCGATGAAATACTAATTTGTTAGTCTAGAAATTAGAGGCTGCATTTGCGATGCGTATTTTAATGGTGAGAATTCCACAGAGAGTGCGGATATATGTGTGCATTAAATCAATAACACAATAAGATCTGATTAAGGTGTCATTAGTTTTTTGAGTTTCTTGATTTAGTATTCAGTGTGTCGGGTGGTCCACATGGTTATCGTAACCTTCATAACGACAATTTTAAGATTATTGACTTCTATTCAGTTAGAGGTAGTGTTTCTAGTACGTATATACGTTGTGAATAAGCTCTAGGATGCATTTGGCTTTTCACAGAGAACGGAGGTTTCGTCACTTTAAAGGCTTTGATGTTAGTTGATGGAGTGTGTTGTTTTGTTTAATCTATTGAACTCGCTTCCATCTAACAGTTATATAAATATAGTAATATAAAACATTTTCCATTTTAATATTAAACCAATAACTATTCACTAGTTGAATACATTAGAGGCTCACTTTATCACACACATCTCAGTTAAATCATGTAAATCCACTTCTCAATCTGATCTGCCCTCATACCCTCCATAATTCTACTCGATTTCCCCATGAGATCCAATTAATGTAGTCTTAATTGCTTACAATTTTCTATTTTATACAGATGTCTCTTATTTGATTCTGTGGTTCTAAAGTCAAAGTCTAGTGTGATGAATATCCTTTTCATTCTCAATTATCTACCTTACACCAGCTTCTATATGCGATGTTTGACATCTCATATACTGTTTTGCCTATCTTGATGTAAACATATTGTTCCTATCCTCTACTGGTCCCAAAAAGATATAGTCCTATTTAAATATGAATTTAAAGGAATTAATTTTATTTTTTCCGCCTAATTCAAGTCAAATATCTACTCTTTAATTAATATTTATGTTTTTTACTAATAATATAATATAAATTATTTATTTCATTATATTTATTATTAATTATATATATATGAACTTATAATATATAAATAATCTTTGAAGATAATACTCTTCGTTAAGATATTAAAAATTGACTAGAAAGTAAATATTACAGTAATATCAAACTGTCTCTCCCATTACCCTGTAATTACTGTAAATCAATATGTATCTATAATATTGTGGAGTTGCTTCAGAGGTGGTATATGTAGAGGGGGGCCTGTTCTATTTTGATATAAACATATATATTAATCTATTAACATAACTCACAAAAAATATACTTTTATTTATATTTCTGTATTTGTTTCTTTTATATAACATTTTGTTTATAATATTTATACTAATAAAAATAAATTAATATTATTTATATATATATTGTATTAATTATGTTTATTAAATAGATATTTTGTTTTTTCATTTGCTTTATTGTTATCCTTTTTATATGATTTAATAACTTTAATAAATAAATTCGTGCATATTTACATTAACCTTTTAAAAAGCATAATTAAAATCAGTTATAATTACATGATAAATCACATAACTGACCTTCAATAACCCTCCTACCTACTTTCATAGATGAATCTAATACTGATCTATTGCATCTATTGATCTATAATTTATCTATTTGATTTTCAAATTCCTTATTTTAGTGTGGCGGGGCAAATACTATATATTTAATATTTGTTTGTTTCTTTGTAATAATATTATCTCTTTTTTCTTTTTAATAATATAACATTCCTATTTCCTCTTCTTGCCCCAAAAGAATGGGTTGGGTAAGGTGTCATATACGTAACACAGACAAATCAGAGAGAAATTTATATAGCAAATAGGCTATGTATGCGCGAATAAACCCTATAGAACGAACAAAAGAACGTTCACCAGTGCAGATGAGAATAACGAACCCAGCCTTAACCCCGACTCACCCCCATCCATGCCATCTCTGCCTACCCCTAGATCATCCGTTGATCTATATGTATCTATGATTCGTATAAATTTTGAATTCTAAATTATGAGGAGATTATCAATCATATATATTAGTAATTATATAACATAACACAAAACTTTTTATATTATATTTTTGTTTTTGTGATATTTACTCTTAATACACATTTTTAGTTTTTTTACTTAAAATTTATTCTATATTATTTAATGTTTTATATAATATAAAACTTAATAATAAAAAATAATTAGTATTATGTGTATAATAATATATATTTTACATAATCCCTTAAAAGCATATAAATAAATCAGTAATATCTCAAGATAATAAGACGATTATCTACTCTCTTCCATATCTCTCTATCCTTCCCTATTCTTCACTCATGCTTGTACTTAATAAGTGCATACCCGAGAGTGCCTTTACAACTCTCCCGACCACTCCTATTGATCTTACTTCAGCTTCAGTTGTTCTAATCTTCATGGCTTCATTACTGTTTGTTATTTCATATTTAGTAAATTCAGTTTTCTGTTTGGTTCGCTGGAAGTAAAATTTTTGAATGTATATTATTATGGAAATTTTATATTAATATATAAATGTTAAATTATTGATTTAAAAAATAAATAGTAATATTTTAATTAATAAATATAAATATTTAATTGATTTATTTCCTTAATGTGAATTTATATTAATAGTCGTAAAATAATGCCCCTATTTATAGCTTTAGGCAGCTTTAATTTTAGTTTCATTTAAATTATATTTTTTATTTTAATTAATACTTTATTTATATTAATCTTGTTATACATATTATATTTTTATTATCAATTCTTTTTCCTTGGCTTTTAAAAATAAGATAATTTCCCAAGAATGGAGAGTTTTATTTTTGTGTTTAGCACCGACGGGCATACTGTGATATTATTTAATTTTTTAAAACAATTGTTTATGTTATACTCGTTACGATCACTAAAGGCAACGAAAATAATTTTTGTTTGCACCATTATGTCATTAATCTTTAGTCTCTTACCTTTTTGTTTTCTCCAGTACTTATTGATTTTAATATATAAGATTATTGGGAACACTTACCAAAACTATTACGCACACTCAGTTTCCAGAATAAATCCTCTATAGGCCCTCATATAAGTTTAATGTGGTGACAGCGAAAGAGGAATCTCTCCACCTCTTATATTTAGTGACGGCGAGTAAAAGTATCCGTATCAAAATACGTAATAGGAGTTTCATCATTAACACTTCTCTGGTTCAGCACGATAGGCCCAACAATTACATCACTAATTAACCACTCCTCCCTCATACAACATCCCCACACTTGGCACCTTATCTAATCTCATATTCTAATTTGATATCGCTTCAGTTTATACACTCGTCACTAGACTACCAAATAATTCTGCAACTATTTAGTCACGTTCGATCCGTCAAATACAATTCGTTATAACTGATCTCACAATTCATCCTAAACTCTTTTCTTTCGACGTATCTTCTCTCCACTACGGTCTCAGAGTCGATACTCACGGATATTCGCAACATCCCAAATTTCTACACACTAAATAGATCCGCTTTAGCTATTCAAACCTAAAGAAGGCTTGTGTCATCATTTCATCTACCTTTTCAACTCAAAATCAATAGAAACCAAAAAAACCCTAAAATCTATCACTATGACTTTCATTATACCATCAGCATAACCCATTGCTATAAAACCCCTCCTATTCTATAGACACTTCAACATTATCACGAGTATAATCTACTTAACGGAGTATTCAATCACCTCCTTACACAAATCCTTTTTAATCAAATTCATGTTTACTTCTAACCAAAAAGTAACCGTAGCAACCTATTCACTCATCCTTTAATTCAGAAATTGCTCACATAAATTCATATTGGCCTTAATGATTTATATTAACATCTTATGAAAAATAAACACTTTTAATACCTAAAATTAATAATAAATATATCCAAACAAGCTTTAAACATACTGAAGATGTGTAATCCAATTTCTAAGACTATTCACTAGACCAATAACATTGTGTTCTCCACCATATCCAAAGTAAAGCTATATCTAACTAAACATATAAACTCTAAGAGTCATACAAAAAAACATATACACTAACTCAAGTCAGTTCTAAAAAAAAACCCTAGGCCACTAACACTTTACAACGAAATCTTATACAGGTTCATGACCTAATTACTTACAGGTATACTACTTAGCCAAAACACACCCTAGACTACATTACCACAATATGACGAACTAACAGCCAATACCTAATTATTACCTTGCATCCAGATAACACACTAAACTCATGCCTCTTCCTACTAAAATTCCAACTTTTCTCTTGGCCAATCTACGAGTATCACAAGTTGTACTTCTTCCCTCGTGGCAATCTATCAGAACATTATAATTTTACACAAATTTAATAATAAATTTTTAAAATCACGGCCTCTAGCACGTAATCATACCTTTAGTTTATCCCAGAGCTGCCATCAATCAATGCAAAAATACGATTTAAGAACAAAATAACATATCTTCCATACGACTTGAGAGTGTTACCTCACTCCACACCATAACTTATCACAATCTAATTACTCTCTTTGAGACTAATAAACCCATCATCGTGCTTTTAAAATTAATATCACTCAACTAAATTATGCGCAACTAACGACTCGACTTTTCTATAAACATAACCTTTGTTCCTTCAATATTTCATTCTTATTTCATAAACAGAGTTTACACGTCACCATGAGCAATAGTTAAAAATAAACTCTGTCAGGATGTCGCGCACAATCACCTACTTCTCAATTTTCTACTCCACAATCTATATCGAACATATCATGTAATACTCTTATATCAATAATAAGGATATAGCAGAGCATTCTGCTTCCAAACTAATGAATCTCCCATTCTCCCTATACACCTTATATCATAAAAGTCCAACCACTTATATTTCCTATTAGACAGTCAAAATCTCGCTACACCCTCTACCCGCTACTAATATCTCTCTTATCCAATAAACCCCTATAACCCACCCTTTTTCAACATAGCTACTATACTCATCCTTGAATGATTTAATTTCCTACCCACCTGATAATAAAGATAACAATAAATATTTAAGAAAACAAACACTCGTGATAACTACTCTTTACTACGACTACTTACTAAATTAATTAACCTCGACAGCGGGAGGCATTTCCAAAAAGAACACGCACACTACATCACAAGCTACATTTAACTCTAGCGTTAATAACATAAAACAAAGCCACCTAACCAACACTTATATCATCCTACCGTTAAAACTGTTTTTTGATATATCCACTCAAATTCAAATGACTAGAGTTAGCCATACTCTAAACCACCAACAACGTTCCTACTTCTTATAACTCAATCACTTTAAGTTCAATAAATTAATCCACATTGCCTCAATTCAATATTTTCCTTATCGCTCATGACATACATACTGTTAACTTCTTATCAACTACGCCTGTTATATGTTAAAAATCCATATAAACCTATAAATATAATTTATTCTATTCTTCTCTCTTATTTTCTCAATATTATTTTCAATAATATATTAATATTAATTATATAATATATTATATAATTATATATATATAATTATATATATATTATTATATATAAGATATTAATATATTAATAATTATTATAATATATTATATATAATTATTAAATATATATTATTATATATATCTTTTATATATATATATAATAATATATATATATAATAATATATATTATATATTAATTATATTTATATATAAATCATTCCTTTTAAACGTGGCTTTTAATTCACTACCTCTATCAGAGAGGTACACGGGGGACTACGGAAATTGAACTTATAATAGGGCCGGCTATATCCATAACCAGCGTCACCAACGTGTATTCTCGACAAGCCGAGTATTTTAATTCTTTACCCCTCAGAGTAAGATTAAAAACTTACCAACTGTACTCTGTGAGGTAATTGCATACTCAAGCGTTACTCATCTTACGCATGGGAAGTTCAGTGCGAGTCAAACCTCCCCTATGCCACCCGGAGTAGCCCTAGTGAATATTAATATATTTATATAATATATAATATATATATATATATTATATATTATATATAATATATAATTATATATATATATATTAATAATAATATATAATATTATAAATAGTATAATTAAATAATATATATAGTATTATATATATTATATTATAATATTTTATATTTATATATATTAATATATATATTATATATATAATATAATATAGATATATAATATTATCATATATAATCATTTGTGTATGTATGTGTTAATTATGTTACATTAGTATGTGTGTGATGTATGTATGGTGTTAATGTATGCATGTATGTGTAATGTGAATGTTAATGTATGTGTGGTAAATGTATATTATGCATTTGATTAAGTATGTTAGGTTAGTGAGTTAGTTGATGTGTATTGTATGTTAGTGTGTTGTGTGATTTAGGTATATGTGTGTGTATGCGAACTCTTTGTTTCATGAAATTTGACTCTTCTTTCAAGATCAACATGTGCTTTTTATGATAAGGTGAGGATATAATAAATATGTTATATTAAAGCTCAACAACAACTACATAACATTAACCACCACACAACGAACATTTATTCTGATGACTTCACCTTAAGTCATTCTTCCTATCTTAAAAAGCAATTATACTACTATTTGACCTAGTCATTCAATTAGAGCTAGAGAGCACCACCAGACGACCATTTATATACATTCAGGTATAAAACATGATTGGTACATTAAATTACAACGGCATGAGCAGCTATCATACACATACAATATGTGCTAACACATCAAAGCAAATACCCCATTACAATTCACTTCGAAATTATCTCATAAGATTCATGTAATTATTATTACTTTACTATTATAATCTTATTCTTCTTTGTATCTGAAATGACCAAATATATTTCATTTGAGACAGAGATTTAAGAAAACTATAAATGAAGAAATTGTGGAATTGGAAGAACAAATAAGTAGATTTTTATTGCCGGTAACGAAACTATGGTTTTACAATTGTAAATTAGTTTTAATATATTTATTTAGTATTGGGCAGATCTAATTTTATGTATCGATGATTATTCTATAGCGATGTATAGGTGTCGTGCTATTATTATTATTAAATATATTATTATTATTATATTATTATTATTATTTTAATTATTATATTATTATATTATTATATTTATTTATTATATTTATATTATATTATATTTTATTATAATTATTATTTAATTTGCTGAGTATTAGCTCAAGAGTTATGAGATAATATAACCCATATATAAATACATATTAAAATGAATAATAATGACGCCTCAGTATTTAATAATTCAGTAAGTAGTCAGCGAGTATTATAGTTATTATTATGTTCAATTCATATACAGGCGTTTTCAAAAGTATACGTTTCACTCGAGCATAGATAGGAACTCAGATATACATTCGAATACCTATTTAATTGGCGCTAGCATAGGCCTTCTAAGGCCAGTATTTTAAGCGCTCGTATTATAATGAATCGGGGCTTATAAGTTTAATATTTAAAGGCAACATGTTTATATAAATAGGTTTAAATTTAAAATCTAGATAATAAATAAAAATGTTATACTATTATAAGTTTATTGTTTGTTATTTTATTTTTTTTTTTTATTTTTTTTAAAAATTAAAAAATAAAAACTGACACATGCTCATATTTATAGTATTATTTCCCACCACTCTCGTTAGACTGAACGATAATTTTGATTTTCAGTAAGACTAATATTATATAATGATTACATTATGTAATTATTATTTTTACCATCCCACCTTCAACCTTACTAATAGTGAGTTAGGTTATGATTTAAACTTAACCTTAGAATAACAAATAAAAATTGTTTTCATGGGTCTAAAATCGATTAACAATAATAATTTTGACTGTAAGATATGTATAGATTTTGAGGTTTGGTGTTGTTTAACATATATCTCCCTTATAGAAAATTGTGAGACTCGTTGGTGTATAGAATTTATTTGACCCCGCAGAGGTGTAAATGTTACTTTGTTGGTGTTATTATAGTGATTTTCTGTTTGTTAGTGTGTATAATATTGTATTGAGTCTAATAATAATCTTTAAGTTCTAGGGTTTTGTAAAATGGTTAGTTGATGTATTGTGTTGAGATATCGAGAACTTATGTGAGCTGATTGTGGAGAGAATGCTCTTAGTAGTGGTGAGAATGTGCCTTAAGTATGAGGTATAGGTTATGAAGGAATTAAATGTTTTTAGTAAGAAATGCTTCAGTAGTAAAATACTCGCATTTCGGAAAGATCTGGAATTAAATGTCTGAAGTTGCTAAAGCTAATTGTGTTGGAATAATAGTGAAGTTGGTATGTATTAAGTGTTTGTTATGGTTAATGATGGTAGCTTATGTTACTGTTATATAAATAGATAGATGCAATCCGGTACTTTCGCTAGATTGTATAAACCATTAATATTGCCACCTAATTAACTAATGAATTAAATAATGTAAATGATAACATATATGCAAACGTAGATGTCGAAATTACGAGATATTAAGTATATGAAGTTATGAATATAGGCCTGGTGGGTTAGATTGGTGACAAGAAAATGTGATGGTGGGAGATAGGAAGGCTAAAGTAGTTTATAATCATGACTGTTATGAAATGCACCACAAGAAATTCTCAGTTACTTTCTCAAGTTAATGTATGCATAAATAAAAGGTAAAGTTTATTGTTATATTGTGAATGTAGTGAATGAAGAAGTAGGGTTGAGGAGGGCCGTTTTGGGCGAAGTGTGAGTCCTTCCCAAAGGATTGTGCGTCTCTTGATCATATAAGAGCTTTCTACCGCCCCTTCCCCTATTTATTTAATTGCATTGATGATATATATTTCTAATAGTAACTCTAAGAATTAAATGTTATGCTAGAATATAATTTTTTATTTATGTGAATCAGATACTCATATATGTGGTGTATTATTATTATTAGTAATGTTTAAATTAATTCATTAATCATAACCTATAATTTTTTCCATGATAAAGATTTATTAAGTTTTGTTAAATAATATACTTATATTACAATTAAAGTTGGCCCCTGTTGCTGATATGCAGGAAAAGTGGGATTTTTACCCGGCAGACGTTATGATGATCCCTATTACTATTCTTTATCTCCTTGATGTAATGCCGCCTAGGTTCTTGCTAATCCTTTGTTTAGCCAGTTTTATTTCATACGTAAGGTATGATATATTTGTTTTGATACGTTATGTTCATTATTGTCTTTAGCTCAAGTATTATGTTATGTTAGTTTTATTAATGTAAAACTTTGATTAATTCAGACTTATTAGTTCACATTTTCAGTATATGTAATTAAGACTTAAATTAAATGGTTACTGAATAATTTTTTTATTAAATATTTTTGAATTAATATAAAATAAAAATTTAATACAATATAGAATAATATAAAACATAGTGAGTGGACGAGTTAGTTAATAATGGTTTGAAAGAAAAATGGTGAATTAGGCTACTTTTCGTGAGAAGTTTTGAAAGAATGAATAAAATTAATGAATTTAAATGAATTAGGTTTATAATTTTTTTTATAAAAATAAACTTATTTATCAAATTCTTGCAGGATATCCAACTCAATACTAACTATTGTGTTGAAGTGCCAATAAATAAATTTAATGTCTAGGTTTGAGTGATATTTCTTCCAATTTCTTTGTTTAGTATATGATATACCAACTTTATTGAAGCTTAAAACCTTTTGAACTGATGGCATTTAATTCGC